>JAKCPI010007048.1:0-30145 GCA_023213315.1 Euborellia annulipes | reverse complement strand
TTGATTTATATTAATCTCCGTGAAACCTCGTCGGAAAGTGGAACTTCCTCTAATAATTAAGATGGTCGATATTCATTTTCCGATATGCCTTCCATTAAAATATTCGACGAACCATAATAATAATAATAATAATTAACGAGATTTTATATAGCTCTAAAAAAAATTTAGCAAAGGATGTCCAAGCTAAAAACTGTTGATTACTGACAAGTGAAACAAACTAAACACCTGAATCAAGTGACACGAGACTAATGGAAGTTTTTGACAAATTAGTTTCCCTTCCTTTTCACATTTTCCCGTTTCAGTCGATGCCTCTCTGCCACTCAAAGCTAATTAATTTAACAAATTTATAAAAATATCTTCTTTTATATAGATATTGTATAAAATTATAAAGGAAATATTTAGAATGAGTCGAGGAATTCATTAGCTTTGAAATGGTATTATTCGAAGCCTCTCAGAAAAGTTTATATAAAAGAGTAAAAAGGGATTAATTAAATTATAACGAACAACATTTTCGTCGCTGTATTTGATAAACTGGCACATAAATAAATAGCTATAGGCTTTTGAATCACGCAACCTTGTTGACATGATCGTATCATTTATATAATTAAAAAAAAAAAATTAATAGAGGGCTCGCTGGTGTAGTGAGCTAGGGTGTCAGCTTCTGCAAAGAAGATCCCTGTTCAAATCCTTGGCATGCGGGATTTTTCATTAAATAAAAATATTTATTTAATGTAAACAAATCCTCAAGCAAGCCCTGGATTGGAATATAGGATCTTTCCACAATAGCCCTCAGGCAACTCTACGAGGAGAGGGAGTTGCTGTGACATCCCGTCCTGTGGAAGGGACGTAAAGAAGGTTCCCTCTCAGTGATGCATTCTTCGAAAGGAGTAGGCTACACGCCGGTGCTGAGGGAGTCCCTCCTCAAACTAGGACATCCTCCCTAGCATAGAAGAGGTTGGATATAAGGAGCCGGTTGGAACCAGAAATAAGGATTAGTTCACTAGCTAGAGACGAGAGCAGGAGGAGGAGCTAGAGATAGGAAATGATGTAACTTCACGGGGTGCCGGTAGATGGCTACGGCCAGAGGCCGGTTGGGTTTGAGGTGTGTGTCTCCGTACACGTAAGCACCTCGGGTAAATAAACGGGGATCCCGATAGGAATTTCAAAAAAAAAAAAAAAAAAAAAAAAAAAAAAAATTAATAACAATTTGTGAATAGGGTAAGTCAATATGTCAAAATAAATAGGCAAAGAAGTGAGACAACTTCCCAAATTATACTTAAACTAATACTGTTACAGCTAAATTTTTGTCCAGGATAGGAAAGTAAATTATGTATTTTTTAGTTAGAATATAAAAATATATGTAATAAATAAAGTGTACGCGATCATCTGTCAAAAATTCGATGTCAGATACGATGGAAATACATGTTTTGAAGTCCCCTGATTCCAAAAAAGTGAGTCCCGCAAATCATCTGTGTGTGTGTGTGTTCGTGTGGACATTTTTTAAGCATGAAGTATTGAGCTTGTTGAGATTTTATATTTAAGAATTTCAACTTCCCTGAGGCGTGAAAATAAGCTTTTGAACAAAATCGGCAAAAACTGATGTACTTTTTCAGTTTTTTTTTTTTTTTTTTTTTTTTTTTTTTTTTTTTCGGATTTTCTCAAAATTGGCCATAATGATTTTGATTAAAAATTCATAAATGAATTATTTTTTAGATGCTCTTTAAAAAGTATATCAGTAAAATTTTTCCGTGAAAATTGTTTGAAGCACACTTTACTGAAGTAGTATTTCAGATTTTTCAAATTCACTTTCCGGCTCTTCCTTCCATAGGGCCAATGTTAAATCCCTATGGAGATTTGCATGTTAATTTGGCCCCTTTGGAACTTTTTACACATTTAGAAAAAAAATTTCCAAATTCTTTTGAAATTTTGTAACTTATTTATTTATGATTCTCTCTTTTGAGTATAAAATAATCAATATTAAAATTATGAAAAATACATAGTTTATTTCAAGCAGTCATCATTTAAAATACACAGAGCCTATTAAAATTTTGAATTGACTTTTTTATTTTTTACTTATTAATTGGAAGTGGTCAAGTTTGGAACTAAGCTGCTATGGGAAACTAAACATATCTCGAGAAAAAAATCTGGTGCGACCAGTCACACCAGATTTTTAATAAATAAATTTTCTTTTTTGGCCGAGATAAAATAGCACGAAAAAACTGTCATTTCTTTTAAAAATAGTTGATAAAAATATTTATCTCTGAAGCTTGAATATGGAATTTTATTTTCAATCGGCCGGCTCCTCTTTTCGATTTTTTCAAATACTATCGATTTAGATTTTAATCGAAAATCGACCTCAAATCGAAATTAAATCGAAATCGATTCGACCAACCTACCACCTACCTATAATCGCAATAAGAAAATAAGGCTTATATAGTGAGTGAGTATTGTTACTTTCTCAGTAATTTATGTCCAATAAAATACGACAAATGTATACTTTATTATAATTTGAAATTTAATTTTAGATACTATTGTATATAGTAGCCCATTAGGGAATTTGTTTTCATTCCACTAGTGAACAAAAATTGTACGAGCTTTAAGGCTGGTGCATACGCTACGAGCCTCTTTCATTTCATGGCAGAAATTGGGCAATTTGGAGTAAAATTTATAATTAAATTTATTTTTTCTAAAAATAAGAAAGCCTATTATATTAGACAAAAAGGCACTTAAGGGGATCAAGAAGTTGAATTTAAGCCATTCTCTCCTTTTAACCGTTTTCCCTGTAGGCGTGTCTAAAGCAATTTTGTTTAATCTACCAGGATCAATCTTACGATTGAAATATTTTTTTTTTCTTTTTTTGAATTATAAATAAGAGCTTTCTTTGGAATCGTTAAATCTGTAGAATTCATCTCGCAAGGCGAAGAAAGAAGGGCGAGGCCAGTAATGAGTGAATTTTTCAACATTTTTAAAAAAAGACCTTTTTTTTGTGAATAAAAATTTCTTATATTTCATACAATGAGCCAAAGTTGTAAAGATAAGTATCAGTCACTTGAAAGCATTTCCTTCTTCTTGGTAAGAGCGTTCGCTTTGACCTTTGACCATTGACAAAGCCGCTTTGAGAAATGAGACGAGATAAGATTCAAGCGAAATTTTTTGAGTTGAGTGCAAGCTCTCATGCATGGTAACATTAAAATTTTCTAAAGGTTTATCATCAATAAATTAGAAAAAATTTGATATAAAAAAAAAAAAAACTGTATTTATAATTTACCTATATAATTATTTCCTCCTATTAAAAGAGTTTAATGGTCTGCGGTGTCTGCTGCTATATATTTTATTAATTAATCCCTAATTAAGAAGGAGGTTAAAGGCTTTATTGAATCCCAGCTGGCCAGAAGAAGAAGAAAAGAACAGACGGCCCCCATTACGTCTATTCATAAGGACCCCCTACCATCCCCTGAAGGGTTATCGACACACAACCAGCAGAATTTTCTCCCGCAGAATGCTTTTGTGGGCTCTAATGTAGCATAACGAGGAGCCATTGTGTGCTCGGGACCAGTTCGGTGCTCTTATCGCATGAAGAAAAAGCCTGCAGCTTTGACGCCCCTTCGGACATGAAAAGGGACCTCCCAACCGCCGCCCCCACCTCCTACCATTCGTCCACAAATCACTTGTGCAATTTTGTATATAACCAGCACAGCACGTAAATTATTCGTTTTGATGTTGTTGTTGTTGTTTTTGAAAATTTCAAATGCATTGTGTTTAAAAAAAAAGACAGCTTGTCAAAGAAGAGTGTGAGACACGGGTCATAAGTCATATTTTACCTGTGTGTCAAGAAAGTGACAGTCGGGTCAATAGACACTTAAAAAATTACAACACCCCCAAAAGAGATAATTTAAAATTTAAATGTTTTTTAAGTATAATTTAAAATGTCTCTTGCTTGTTATTTAAAAAAAAAAGTTTCCGGTACAAATTATTCATCGATAGGGAAAGCACGAAAATTTACACTTAGGTCGATACATTTCAAATAAATGCTTTTATTATAATATCAGTTGGTTAATTTAGGTGCGAATAAAAAAATGAAAATATAAAATTTCTACTCACCACAAATGGATTAAGAAGACACCGTGGGAACATAGAGCAGAATCAAAGCAGAGAAGCGTGGAGATCATGTGTCTCCTAGAACAAATAAATATGCAAGTTGATTAGATTTATATAAGAATAATAACAATAGGTCTCTTGTTATTGGAAATAAAATTTCCATGATTTGCGTTTGTGGCAGGAAGGGAGATTAGTTTTGGAGGAGGGACAGGTCAAAAAAATTTCTTTTGATTTTTACATATAATTCTTATTGCAAATCAAATAAAACCTTTTTACTTTCTCTTACCTATATATGTTAATATATACAGGGTGTCCGGTAAAGAATGGATAACCTTGAAATGTCTTATAGTATAACTTATGGCCGTTCAGAAAAAAATTGAAACAAAATATATCATAAGTAGTACCTAAGATATGATTTTTTTAAAAGAAAGGTCTAATTTTTTTACCTTGTTTTACTTTTATGAACACTACGATCAGTTCAGCAGGACTATTCACTGTTTATCTATTAGCATAGTTCGTGTATAATAATAAAATAACAACAAACCGATGGAATCCATTCATTTCTGATCGTAGTGTTCATAAAAGTAAAACAAGGTAAAAAAATTAGACCTTTCTTTTAAAAAAATCATATCTTAGGTACTACTTATGATATATTTTGTTTCAATTTTTTTCTGAACGGCCATAAGTTATACTATAAGACATTTCAAGGTTATCCATTCTTTACCGGACACCCTGTATAGAGAGAAAGTATAGGATTCATGCCAAAATTCGTGATGATGGATGTACACGTTTTGAGGTCCCCTGAATCCAAAAAAGTGGTTTTCGCGACATTGTCTGTCCGTCTCGGTGTGTGTGTTTTCAATTTAAAGCATGAAGGAATTGAGCTAAGAGGTTGAAATTTTATATTTAAGTTTGTCACCCCCCTAGGGCGTGAAAATAAGCTTTTAATCAAAATCGATCAAAGAGTACTAGTGCTTTACTGATTTGGTTTTTCAGTTTTTTTCGATTTCCTCAAAATTCGCTCCAAGGAATTTTTTTAAAATTCAAAAATCAATTATTTTTTTAGATTCTCTTTCAAATGTATATTCTCATTTTGTCATTGAAATCTTCTGAAGACTACTTTACTCTTGTTCTCCATAGAAAAGATACCCGCCTGAGGCGTGAAAATAAGCTTTTGAACAAAATCGGCCTAAGAATACTAGCACTTTACTGATTTACTTTTGAATAGTAGTACTTTATTGATGTAGGCCCCTACTTTTTCATTTTTTTTCAAATTTTCTCCAAATTTGCTCCAACGATTTGATTAAATTAAATTCTAAAATTAAATATTTTTTAGATGCTCTTTGAAATGTATATTCCCATTTTGCCCTTGAAATCTTTTGAAGCACACTTTACTCTTGTACTTCATAGGAAAGATAGGAGAAATGATTACCATGGTAACAAAATATAAATATTTTTCCACACTTAAAAATTTTATTACATCTTGAACTTTAATATACAGTATGTATTAAAATGTATTAATATAATATGTATTTAATATGTGTATTTATCATTTTTTGTAAAAGTGTCATTTATATATTTATTATATATTGTAACTACGAATATACTATAAGATTTATACCATATTGTAAGTAGGGTCCGACCGAAACAAGATTTTCAGCCGAAACCGAAACCGAAACCGAATATTCGGCCTCAACCTTAGTTTCGGCCGAAACCGTAACCGAAACCGAAACTTGTATTTCCTATAAAAAATTTTTTTCATTTTATCTTTTTTTTTTTTTGAATTTTTTTCCCTTCGGTGAAAATCATTTTACCTTTTTTTAGGGAGACTAAATTTTTTTCTCCCTCCAAGTGCAAATTATTTGACCTTTTTTTTTTTTTTTTGCATGCGAGTCTCATCCCATTTTTTCAGACTCTGGTTTCGGCCGGCCGAAAGGTTCGGCTACTTTTTGGCCGAAACCGAAACTACGGCCGAAACCATGATTTTTGGCCGAAACTGGCCGAAACCGTAACCGAAACCGAATATTCGGTCGGTTCCTAATTGTAAGACAAAAATGGTGAGGGCTGAATGACTCTGAGTTACAGCCAGAAAATAAAAATAAAAAAATATAGTCTATGTATCGGCGGAAATTAAATATATCTCGACACTTGCCAAAGGTAAGAGAAAGTTGTGTGCTGTGTGAGTCACACCAGATTGTTTTTATATTTTTATATTAAAATTGTGCATTGATTTTTTGGCTTCCTACCCACAATAGGAATAATAAAATATAGTTAACAAGTGAACTTCTTGTTTCCATGCTTTATTAAGAGTGAACTTTATTATGAGCTGGAAGATTTAGAGAAAATATCAACTTCGAGTTCGTTCTTCCTAACCCCAGATAAAATCGATCAGGGGATTCTAATACCTAATTCTAATAAATTTATTTAATCAAGTTCAATTATTAATAAATAAAATGTTTAATTGAATAATTTCATTTCTTCTTTTTTCTTCTTGTCAATAACTTATTAATATTTTGTAATTTAATAATAATGTTAAACTCAGTTGGAATTAACATGATTAAATTTTAGAGAATGATAATATAATTCGGACCATAATGTTAATTGATTAGTTTTAAAATTAGAGCTTATCTCTTTTATGAAAGAGACTAGTCGAGGCGGCAACGTTATTTTGACGCATTATTATTATTTATTCAAAAATTATCAGTTGTCATTTAATATTTAATGCAATTATTTAGAGAATATATAGAGAGAATAATTAAGTTATATATTAATAGTTCAAATATATAAATAAATAATTCAAAATAAATGACTGAGTTAAATAAAAAAATAAATATTTTTGAACCTAGAATGAGTCATGTATTGTCAAAACGCTTCTGACAGTACAATAAATAAAACACAAATATTATAAGCCTCAAATTAATTACACAGGCCAACAAAAAAACTTTTTTTTGTGTCGGGGTATTTGAAGCTATTTCTGGGTATTTGGGTAGCGCTGATTTCAAAAATGCCATCAGTTTTGCCCCATCAAATCGAGTTCAACTCTATATCAAATTAAATTTTAATAGAAACTGTTCTCTAAAGCGGCTCTAATTTTGATTTTTCTAGTTTTTTAAGGCCTAACTCCTTAAAAATATGCAGATAGATGAATTACATAGAAATATAGAGTTTCCGCCCAATTGGAGGAGATTTAATGGTGCAAAATAGGGCTAAAAGTTTAGAGAAATCGAATTTTTTTTTAACTTTGGACACTCCTAATACAATTTTTCCATTCCTGAATGCAAAAATATATTTTCACGATATTCCATAGTTCTTTAGCTTTTCTAAAATCATTCATTCATGAAAATCTATTAAGTATTAACGAAATTATAAACAAAATATGATAGTTAAATATATCTAAATACAGTAGTTTATTCCTATGAGCAAAGCGCCTAAAAGATATGCAGCCAAAGTGTTTTTTTCCAGACTGCGAACTGGTTTTGTTTATAAAATCGTTAGTTATTAACAGATTTTCCCAAATGAATAATTTTTCGAAAGCTAAAGAGCTATAGAGTATCATAAATATATGGTTTTTGCATTTAGGGGTGGAAAAAACTGTATTAGGGGTGTCCAAAGTTAAAAAAAAAACTGAAAAATTCGATTTCTCTAAACTTTTAGCCCTGTTTTGCACCACTAAATCTCCTCCAATTGGACGGAAACTTTATATTTCTATGTATTATTATTAGCACCAGCTACTAAGGCTAATAGCGCTATATTTCTATGTAATTCATCTATCTGCAAGATATATATATAGATATATTTTTCAAAATTGATTTATAGGGAGGAGGGTGAGGATAATTATCCGGATCGAAACTATCTCGAAAAATTTTCTGGCTTCGGTTCTAGACGGTATTAAGGATGTTCAAAGATATAGCCAAGTGTAAAATGGCTGTTATTTATTAATCTTAAGGAAGGTAGATTTTCAGCCAGGAGAATAAAAACCTATTTTAATCTCTTTTAGTCGACGTTTCGGACGCCAATCGCGTCCTTCTTCGGGACCAAAGATTGTTAAAAGGCACACATGGCCTCTCGTACACAAAAAGATGCCTTTGTCAATATTGTTCAAATATTTTATACATGCCACAACAAAATCCATGTGTGCCTTTTAACAATATTTGGTCCCGAAGAAGGAAGCGATTGGCGTCCGAAACGTCGACCAAAAGAAATTAAAATAGTTTTTTATTCTCCTGGCTGAAAATCTACCTTCCTTAAGATATAGCCAATTTTAACACTAACACTGAAGCAGACAGAAATAACATTTTTTAACAATTTTGTCCGGAAGATGATGATGTTTATTTCAGTAAAGTGTAATTATCGACTTTTTACTTACTAAACGAAATTTGTTATAAATTTGAACTTGAGGAACGAGGGATGGGGTGTGAAAAAGTACCAGAATTTGAGGGAAATTGATCTCTATATACTAAAAAAATTGATTGATTGATTAACCAATTAATTGAAAAATAAAATATTTTAAGAAAATCTTTTTTCATCTTCTAAATATTCCATGGCCTTTTTTTAAAGAATTGTCCCGAGCTTCCTCTTCGTTCAATATTTTATTATATAAAAATATAAAAAATTTTAAGGTTAATCGGCTCCACTCTTCACTCGCACTAACTTTAATTTCATTTTTATTTGATCAACTTTTACTTTTTTTTTCTTTGTTATTTGGCTTTTCAGGTGCATTGAATGTGTATTAAAATAGTGATTGATCGTCTATGTTAGTTGCGTATTATTCGTTACTATAAAGGGATTTTTCTCTCTATTGTGTTCAAGTTAATATTGATTCGATAAACGTAAACAAGGCAGCCGAACAGCTGACGGCAAATGCAAGCAAGTAAACAGCACAAGGCGGACAACCGACAGACAGACCAGTTGTTCTGTTGTTATGTGGACATCCTGAAACATTCTGCTAAATTTGCCTCGCAAATCAATTAGAGTAACCAGGCTTGTTTGTCAGTTTGATACATCCGCAAATTGTGATTAGCAGCGTTTATACTTTTACTATAAGCTTATCGGTTGATAGATCAGGAGAAATTAAAATTCACTTTAATCATAGCTTAGAGTTAGATGCCAAAAGCTTGCATATATTATAGAAACATCTAGTCATAATTTAACAAGAATTTTTTTTTTTTTTAATTAATTTTCTAATGTATGCAATAAACAAAAATCACTTTGCTCCACTTTCAAAAACTACCCGCCCAATCGATTAATTAAAATCACTATCTTTAACTTAATTATTATCCAGAAGCAACATCCCTTTAAGGGGATTCCTACTCATGGAATCCTTTAAATATGCAGACTATACTGCCCGTATCAAAGGAATTTAGAGAGAACTTAACGTTAAACCCTCTCTAGTGAATATTTCATTGATCTATACGAGTATTTCTAAAAGTTTGGGCATGTAACCCTTCTAAACTTTTCCTAAGTATCCCCTCAAGAGCATTTAGAATAAATAATAATATTATAATTTGAAATAAAAAAAAAAACAATAAAGTCTTTAGAGCTTTCTGCTTTTGGAAGAAAGAAGGGGAAAAGAATTAAATAATTATACATTCTAGAAAAAAAAGGCCGTAACTAAAAATTTTGAAGTATTAAATGAACTTTGTGTATCATAAAAAAGTTAACACTTCGTTTGAGGCCAGCACGCTACCCACTTCACCAAGGCCAGAGAACAAGTTTAATCGAAAATGAAATTTTGTACAAAATTTTTGTGCAGTGTGAGGGGTCTACAACCATTTAATATTTTGCACAAAAATTTAGATCAATATTTTACACAAAATTTTTGCAAATGTGAGGGCCCCTTTATACAAATTATTCTTAAATAAATAATAAATGTTAATAAGAAATGAAAGGCTACTTACAAAAGGGCCAAAGAATTTAGAGGAGTCCAGCGCGGATGCTGAGGGCTGAGAGGTGAGATGGCATTCATCTAGAGCAGGTGGCACAGCAAGTCCGGGAAGGTCTGGAAATAAAATAAATTATATTAAGTATTATAAGTATTGTATATTCAGACAAGAAAGAGGAACTTATAAATGAATCAAAATAAGCTCATACCAGATAAAAATTTAAAGAAAAAACCAATTACTAAAATAGACAACGATGTGTAAAACTTTCCTTTTTAGTTTTTAGATTTGTTAATTTTATTTTTTCGAATACAAAGAGAAAGAATGGGAATCATCAAAAAAAGGTCCACAAGATTTCGATGATTTAAAATAAAATTTACCGAGTTGAGAGTATGTACTATTATTGATATAAATTGTTTTCGTTTGAGGTCATGATATTATTTATTTATTGCTGATATTGAATAAGTACTTAATTTCCAAGTCAGAAGGCTTTATGTAATTATAGATCTACATATTTTTTTTTTTAAATTTGTTGTCATTTCTGTTCTAATTAATCCCAGTTGGAATAGCCTTAAGGCTATATTTATTTATTTAATAATCCTTTTAATTCATTTCCATTTATAAATCTATAATTTCTTTTAATATATGCATACTTTCGTTCTCAAAAGAAATTAACTAAAATTACTTTGCATTTCACTTGAAAATTAATTTTATAATTTATAAACAACTTTAAAAAAAAGTGTTTATAATATTAATACATATATAAATCAATCAGTCTATCGGTGTTATATAAATAAGAATCGAGAAGAAACTAGAGACTCTAGCCCAAGCTTGGTAATTATCAATATGTTCAATTAACATAGATATTTTCTATTTTCTTTAAGTTTTACTTAAGGTTGTTCGGATAGTACATCGTAAGTCATAATAGAATCTAAATTTTTTTTTAAATAAAATTAAAAATTTGAATGCCAAAATTCCTTATTATAATTTAGTCGTGACCTATCATAGTTTATAATTGGATTAAGTTAATAATTTAATTACCAAAAATAATAAATGAATGACTTTCGACTTGAGCAGTATTTCACGTAATATAGAACTGGAAACATTGCATTCATCAACTATCTATTTTAAATCATAAACGCCTTCAATTTTATTTTATTTAATATATTACAATGTTTAATGCAAATCAGTTTAAACACAATGGACGATTTGCGAGAAAAAATATTGTAAAATTGAAAAAAAAATGTATCTGACATAGAGATAAGACACTTAAGTTATGCGACGTTGCCAGGCTGGTCTGACTCTCGAGAATTCATTATTTTTAAATATTAGCGACTGTCATTTTGGAGAATTTTTTTGACTTTCTTGTTAAAATATCTTTAAAAGCGGTCGGCAGAAACTTTTGATTTTATTTTTAACATATTCCTCGGAAGTGAATTAATAAAATGTAAGTTTTTTTGTTTTTGTATCTATTGCAGAGGTGGCTATATAATTCGATATGTGTGCGTTTCGTCGTTATTCCCCATAGACTACATGTTAAATTTCAATTTTTTAAAAATTAATTACACGATAACCCTGTGTCAGATCTGCTTCAAAATTTTATTTTATACGTATTTGATAGTGATTAATAACATATTAAAAAATTAGCTTTTAATGAAGGGAAGTGCTTTAATGTCCGAACAACCTTAAAAAAGGTGAAATAGAAAAAATGGCACTTGCGGGAGTCGAATCGACATTCCCATGCTCATGTGCGGTTTAGTATCAGTGGCGTCATTTCAACTTTTTCTTGGAGGGAGGGGGCAACTTTTTTTTTTTCTTAAAATTTACTTACAAATAGGTACTCAAATTTGGCCAAAAGATATTTTTAATTTTGTACAGTTTATATTCTCGTAGATATATTTTGAAATAATTTATTTAAAATAATATAAAATTTAAAAAAAATTCAGAGCCTTGAGGCAAGTGCCCCCCCCCCCCCCAATTGACGCCTCCTTTTAGTATTTTTTTTTTTTTTTAAATATTATTACACACCCTTTTATCCCATTCACACACACATTGACACAGTCTTTTAGGCAACTTAGGCCATTTAAGACTTCTTACGATACCCGTTATTTGTAAATATTAATATATCTATTGAAGGTTCAGGCATTCTTATTTAAGTTGAGATGTAAGTAGTGGCTGTGTATGTTGATTCCAGGGGATGTGGAGGCAGAGGCAGCCAAAAACAAAATACTCCGAATGCTCCACCAATCAGCCGGAGACGTTTCGGTTTATTTACTATAAACCATCCTCAGTCCTTTAATTAGTATATTTATGCTCAGAGTTGGTCGGGTGATAATTCATATACATTGTTTTAAAATAGAATACAATTGTTGACGTATGTATATAATGAAATTTGAGCTTAGATGAATTTGATGGTTGTTCGTGTGAGTTTCAAATATATCTAAACCTTTAGATATCTTTAGATATATTTGAAACTCACACGAACAACCATCAAATTCATCTAAGCTCAAATTTCATTATATACATACGTCAACAATAGTATTCTATTTTAAAACAATGTATATGAATTATCACCCGACCAACTCTGAGCATAAATATACTAATTAAAGGACTGAGGATGGTTTATAGTAAATAAACCGAAACGTCTCCGGCTGATTGGTGGAGCATTCGGAGTATTTTGTTTTTGGCTGCCTCTGCCTCCACATCCCCTGGAATTCTTATTTAAGACATTTGATATCCAAATGGCTTAAATAAAATCATCGGACTGCCTGGGATCCGAACCCTCGACCCTTGGTATACAAGGCAGGCGAGCTGCCAACTACGCCAAGCCCGAGGGCTCATTTTAGTATTAGTAGTTAAAGATTTTGCACTAGCCGCGCTACCCACTTTCGACAGACCCTCTCCTTTTCTTAATCAAATGCCTTAATTTTTCTGCCAGTGGCGTCATTTGGGGTGGGCAGGGGGCATTCGCCCCCCCCCCCAAGGACTCTGATTTTTATAAAATTTTATATTATTCTAAATAAAATATTTCAAAATATGTCTACGAGTATATAAACTGTACAAAATTAAACAATTAATTAAATTAAATATCTTTTGCTAAATATTTTTCGAGATCTATATATTTGAATAAGATAATAATATTCAAAATACCTCAATTCGGACTTAACAAGTCATCAAATTCGAGTACCTATTTGTAAGTAAATTTTAACAAAAAAAATATTTGCCCCCCCCCCCCCCAAGAAAAAAATTTGCCCCCAAGAAAAAGTTGAAATCACGCTTCTGTTTCCTGGCACAAGAGACTACTATTCCATCTATTACAAGTTCGATGTTCTTATATTCTCATTGTATAATATTTTATTTGAAAATCACAATCTATTTCAAATAAACCCTGTTAAGAAATTAGAAATCTTTAAAGAGATAAAAATAAAAAATAAATATTCTCTTTATAAGCTTTGAAAACGAAAATCCTCTGAAAAAATATTCCGAACCCGACACGCCACTCCAGTTCTTTTTTTTTTTATATGAAATTTTAATAAATCTCCTGACAGCAGATTTCTATTCATACTTTAGCCCTCGGGCATTTTGTCTAGGTTGCCCACTTTTCTTTTGGCATTTTATATACAATATAAATAATGGATATTAAAAGCGAGGAGAAAAAAAAAGTAAAATTTCGAAAAGAGAAACGTAAGCCTAGCAAAATATATCATATTTTTTTTGGCATAGCGCATAAATAGAAGGGGAGCTGATCCTCTTTTGAAAAAATCCTGAGGCTCCGAAATAAAAAAAGTTTCTGGCTGGGTAGGCAAGGCCTGTTATTGGAAACAACCCACCCTTTTTTTTGTGATGTAAATCCGGTTTCAGAACTGATTATAAGCAAAGAGTCTTTCGTCATATGTATTTATAGAATATGTATCGCACATGTTTTATTAAACTTTCATTACACAGAGCAGCAAATAGCATCGATATATAGATAATAGAATTGACGTTATATTCTATTTGCATAACTCATTTTAGCCTAGAAATCATATAACGTTACGACGTCAAATATTGTGATAACCGCGATTGCTACGTACGATGAAATAACATTAATTCTCTGCCCCTTAATAATTTAATTTGCTCTTACTCTTGATAATGTATTTGCTCCAAGGGAAATTGATAATTACTGAATTGTATTTATACACTCTAAGATACATAGTTTTTCCCTCCTGGACCCGGAGGGTCTCTCAACCTCGGGATTATTTATTCTCAGCTTGCTCAAAGTTTTGACAGCCTCCTTTATCATTAAGAACGCATATAAGTTTATCCATTAATTCAACAAAATCGACAAGCACAAATCTAAGATGGAATTAAGTTTATTCAACTAATTTTCTAAGAGTATAACTTATATGTTAATAATCTATCATGTCGCCTTTCATAGCAAAGGTTAGATAAGTAGACTACTTTCAAAAAAAAAATTTGAATAATTTAAATAAAATAAGTTTTTGTTTATGAAATCTCATAAAACTTATCAATATTTATGTTTTCCGTTAACAAGTTTGCTATTTTTTTAAAGTGAATGGATTAATTAAGTCAATTCTAAAAAAATAATTATCAGTTAAATGTCACCCATTTCTTTATTGGATTTCATTGTATAAAATATTGAATTTTTTTTTTTGTTTTTCAGGTCATATAAACAACGTATAAATATTTTTTTATAAACATGATATCCAATCATATTTATTTGTACAGTATTGTGGTTGTGGCTGTTGAGTTCTATCAAGAAAGGGTTGCCAATGCACAGACTGGCAGTCAAATTTTTTCTTTAAATATTTTATTGAGCTGACGTTTCGGTCTCGATAGAGGCCCCTTCAGGGCCAAATAAGTGTCAAGAAAGTATACTGTATATATTATGCATTAGGCAGCTTTATGTAATGGTGCTAATCAAGTGAGAGATGCAATATTTATTAAAGAATTTTTGTGTGTGTGAATGAGAAACCGAACCCACATCATCAAAAGTTTTTTTTTTTTTTCAAGTCTTTTCGATATCTTAAGCCATGAAGACATTATTTAGAAAAGATATATTAGGGGATTCAGGCATATTTATTTATACCATTTGGTATCCAAATGATTTAAATAAATATTCTCCGAACTGGCGCCCCTTGGCTCCATAATATAGGTCATGGTATGGGGTTAAATATAATTATTAATTTAGAAGGGGACGAAAGAGAAATTATCAATTGATATAATTGGAGGTTTACTTCTTTTAAATCCGTACGATGGAGTTCACGGTAATTAAAACAAAGTATTTTACTTTATTATGCAGGAATTTTATTGCCAGACAACTGTTGTGTGCACATTCTCACAGTTTCGGTCCGAAAGGACCATCATCAGGCCTGAAACATACAAATTGTTTTCTTAACCTTTATGCAACACCGGGCCAATCTTTCATATGATTACATATTCATTTTCTTCACAATACAATGAATGAACATCACAATTATGATTTTTCCAAAAAAATTATGTCATTAAAAGCCAGTACATACCATATATTCCTTGTCTCTTATTTAAATATATATTTCCCCAAAGGGGGTGAAATGCCATGAATTATATATATGGAGTGGGAGAATACTTTAATTTGTTTTAGAATCCCGACTCTGTCCTGTGTAGTGCAGATTTGAACCTGACAGAAATTTTTTATAATTTATTTTAAACATATCGAGATTAATAAAAGATTAGCTACATGTATCAATATGAACAACTCAAATAAAATGAAATATTCTTGGTTTTCCTACTTTGCACAAAATAAATAAATCAGTTATTATCAATTCCTTATTTAAATCTTTATGAAGGTAATAACCTTATGTCAAATAGTAAAATATATATTTTTTTATTTATTTTATTTAGTCAA
This sequence comes from Euborellia annulipes, assembly GCA_023213315.1. Classification (NCBI taxonomy): domain Eukaryota; kingdom Metazoa; phylum Arthropoda; class Insecta; order Dermaptera; family Anisolabididae; genus Euborellia; species Euborellia annulipes. Next base: position 14,281 of record JAKCPI010007048.1, on the reverse strand, counting down.
GAATATCTCATTCCATCACAATTGAATACATTTATTTTTTACTCACCACAAGATCAGAGCGTCTAGGAATTAGTTTTTAAAGATTATTTTTACTTTATTATTACATTTAATGATAATATATATTTTTTTATATAATTAGATGGGAATATAACTTTTTCAATCAGACTATTTTTAATATAAAACAAACTGTTAATACATTCATGACATAAAACCAAGGCAAAAACATAGCAACAAAAAAAAAAAAAAAAATCATAATTGTGATGTTCATTCATTGTATTGTGAAGAAAATGAATATGTAATCATATGAAAGATTGGCCCGGTGTTGCATAAAGGTTAAGAAAACAATTTGTATGTTTCAGGCCTGATGATGGTCCTTTTCGGACCGAAACTGTGAGAATGTGCACACAACAGTTGTCTGGCAATAAAATTCCTGCATAATAAAGTAAGTTTTATTACCGTGAACTCCATCGTACGGATTTAAAAGAAGAAACCTCCAATTATATCAATTTATAATTATTAAGTTGATACAAAAATACTGAGGTCACTCCACTAGAAAACTTTTTTTTTTTTTTTAATCAAAGTCTTTTTAGCCAAGGCCCAGGGTCGTGAAAACTAATTAATATGAAGTATCATTAAAAAGAGATTTGTTTTTTGAAGAAATAAAGTGGCTCTTGTATTTAAACAATATAGACCCGGGGTCTATAGGAAAGGAGCGGGGAGCCAGGTAATCAGTCTTCACGAAATAAAAACTCTCTGTTAAGGAAACAGTTTCGGTTTGAATGAAATAAAACCATCCTTAGTCCAGTAGTCTAGAATATGAACTCAAATGGCAGAGCATTGAGTCAAATAGTGGAGTTATCAATTGGTGTGTATTTAAGGAGAAATGGAAGCAGAGGCAGCCAAAAAAAAAATAACCTGAATGCTTAACCAATCAGCTTGAGACGTTTCGGTTTATTTATTATAAACCATCTTCAGTCCATTAATTGGTATATTTATGCTCAGTGGTGTGTATTTGTTATACATAAATTATTTGTACAAAATACAGTGAAATGCTATCAGCCTTATATACGATGCATCAAGTTAGAGATACAAAATTGTTTTGATTAATTGTGTACAAATAATTTATGTATAACAAATACACACCAATTGACAACTCCACTATTTGACTCAATGCTCTGTTATTCGAGTTAATTCTCTAGACTACTGGACTGAGGATGGCTTTATTTCATTAAAACCGAAACTGTCTCCGTAACAGAGAGTTTTTATTTCGTGGAGACCCATTACCTGGCTGCCCACTCATGCCATTATGTCACAAAGCAGGAAAGTAAAATAAATTGAAACCATCCAAGAGATTTGTTTATGCAAGTATAGCGCCGTGTTTTTGACTCTAATTAAACATTAAGAGAACTTTCCTTTTGAATTAATTAGAATCAAATTAATAAATTATCTATTATATCTCTCTAAAAAATGTCTTAATTTTTTTTTTTTATATATATATTAAAGAACAGGTGACTTTTTCTTAGGCTCCTCCATTCAAAAGAAAAAACTCTCCAGCCCAGATGTGCATAAAGTCTATTGAATTCCCTCGAGGCCGTTTTCCATTCGAATACATCATCATTTATCCCGGGGAATCTTCATTCATCAAAAGCTCCTCGCCATCGTCATCATTTGTCATTAGTAGCTCCATTGCAAATGCTGGGGGGCTGCAAATCCTCCCTTTTGGCTGCCTGCTAGACAAGTGTTTGTTCGGCTTGGCTGGTTATAATACTCGAGAATAATACTTGAGACATTATCTCGTTGGTATTCAGTTTTCGTTATATATCTACATTCATATCTAGGTATATGCTATAATATTTTATCATATATATATAATCCACGACATTGCTCGCATACATTCGTGTAGTTAATCTTTTGACGCAATTAATTTCTCGCTCTGGTGCCTGTTCGTCTAAAATCCCAAAGCTTATAAGCCTTTAAAGCATCCCTGAGATCGATTCTGTTTTAGATGAAACATCAGCACCACCATCATCATCATCATCATCATCATCATCGGTTGGTCATCTTGATATAACTGCGTTTACGTGTCAGTTTGTACGTGTGATATTATAGGAGAGGGATTGGAAATTTCAAATGGAGGGAGAGATGGATGATTGCAAGTAGGCAAGAAACCCTTGGTGTAAGCCCTAAGCTGTTGCCTTAATCTCGAATGGATGATTGGAATTAGTCAAGCGTGAGATCCGGCGATTCAGTAGCTGACGGTGGATAGAAAAAGAGGCCAAAGAAGAAAAAAGTAATCGATCAAAAAATATAAAAGGGAAAGAAATCTGAAAGAACCTTCAATTTAAAGAAATGAATTCGATAATAAAAAAAGAGAGAAAACTAAAAAGAACATTTTTATTCTTATCTTGAAAAGAGATTTTAGCAAGAATTTGTAACGAAAAGTTCAACTATCAATAGCAAAAGCTATAATAGAGAATTATTTAAAAAGAAATAGAACTCAATCACGTTTTTTACTGAAGATAATTCGAGTGAAAAATATTAAAAGGAAAAAAACATCAAATATTTCTGATTCATTTAGCATACAAAAATAAAATATGAAAGAGAAATATTAACGTTATTAAAAATAATATCAATATTATTACTATTATTCGAATTTAAAATATTATATAAGAGAGCGGGGGCCGGGGAGGGGGAGTTTGCTGTGAGTTACGACAAAGCCCACTATAATTTATTTACTTAAGCCATTTAGACTTTAAACCAGTGGTTTCCAAACTTTGTTATCACGCCTCCCTTAAAAATATTGAATCGAATAACGCCTCCCCCCTCCCACTATATAAAACAATACAAATACAAAAATTTTATTGCAAAAAAAATTTATTAATACAAATCATTATATTGTTTATTTATAAAACTTTGGCATTAATTTAGAAAACTGTTCGCTGTGGCTAAAATTCGCGCCTCCCCTAAGACGAGCCGCGCCTCCCTAAGGAGGCGCGCCTCAGTTTGGAAAGCTTTAAACGATACCTCTATTATGATATACTTATATTGGGGTCCAGGCATATTTATTTATACCATTTCATATCCAAATGATTTAAATATTTTCATTGGACTGCCTGGGGTCCGAACCTATCTTTATATCAGTATTTTCCAAAGAGTGCTCCGCGAGGATTTATAAGTTTAAACCTTATCATTTCATCAATTATTAATTCAAATTGTAACTAATTTAATAAAAAGACTATTTCAAGATCTATTCAGAAATAAGATGTATTACAAAAAATTTTATATGTTGATAAAAATTTCATCACTTCAGAAAAAGGTTGGGAACCACTGGTTTACATGAAAATCTTTTTCGAGACAAATTTAGATAGAATTTCGAGAGAAAATTCTATTACAACGACAACTAACAAGTAAGATGAAAAAATTATAATATTTTTTTGATAAAGGAGTCCATGGTGACATCTGATAGAATTTAGGAATTAGTTCAGAGGTTCAGCATCGATAAATAAAACAGGTTTTAATTTTTGATGCGATCGATTTCGCTTTTATTTAAGCATCTTCAGGCCTTATTGGAAGTACATAAAGATAAAAACACAAAAATTAAAAATTATTTTTTATCAAGGAAGGGCTGCAGGAGCAGAGACTGGCAGCCAGATTTCTTTCTTTAAATATTTTTATTGGGCCGACGTTTCGGTCTCGATAGAGGCCATCTTCAGGGCCCAATAAATGTCAAGTAAATATATATTATTTGCATTAGGCAGCTATGCGTGATGATGCTCATCAGGTGAGAGATCTTTCAATGAAGAGAGTCTCTGCTCCTGAACCCTTCCTTGATAAAAAATAATTTTTAATTTTTGTGTTTTTATCTTTATGTACTTCCAATAAGGCCTGAAGATGCTTAAATAAAAGCGAAATCGATCGCCTCAAAAATTAAAACCTGTTTTATTTATCGTTGCTGAACCTCTAACTAATTCCTATATAATATTATTATTTCAATGTAGGCTATTTTTTTAAAACACTAGTAGAAGTTATTTTTTTTATTACATTTTATGGTAAAGAGATGCAAGTAATAATTAATGTAATTTTAGTTTTAACTTAATAAAGAATTATAATGACAATATCAGAAGGAAAGGAAAAAAGGGCCCATGTCCCTATTATTATAGACCTTGACGTGAATACGGCTTCTAAATTCAGTTTGAAAAGAGGAGCGTGACGAAAATAGGGAATAATTAAATGATTCATGACCCCCACTAACAAATTGTCCAAAACAGGGACGGCTTCAAAAAGATTTTATTGAATAGATTTCGGGTATTGTACCCAAAGAGAGATTTTTTTTTTTAATATTGAAAGGACCCTGCTGTCGGTTCGTTTCTACTACGAGGGCGAACGTGTCAACTTGATTCTTAATTTTAGAATTATCCTTTAAATTAAAATTATCTTCAATCTCTTCTCTCAACCTGTTCCCTCTTCGCGTTTCTGATGAAAAGAGTAATTTTAGATTAGCTCTCAAATTGATATCGGATCTTTCTAAATTACTTTCTTAAAATCAAAAGTTGAATTCCTTTTTAAATTCATTTTTACTTTCTCTTACATATGTATATATGTAATATATAATGTCTGTCTGTACGTGTGTATGTGACTGAACTCCTCCTAAACGACTGAACCGATTTTGATGAAATTTTTGTGTATGTTTGTGAGACATCCCCGGAGCAGATTTTGTTTCACAAATAACAATACGTTAATGAGTAATTAACCGTTAAAATAAGAAAATATAAAAATTAGCACAAATAGTTGCCATGGTAATTCAAAATATAAATATTTACCCATGTTTACGATTCTTTTTAAAAAGTTTATTTACATTTTGAATTCTAAAATATCGGCGTAAACTTTTTCTCTGTGTACTTCGGGAGAGTCCTGGAAAGGATATGATTCACAAAAAAAATCTTAAGTTCATGAATAAAATTAACCGTTAAAATTTGAGTCTCTATATATAAAAATGAAAATGGAAAATGTATGTACCGGTATGTATATAAGTAGGCGAGCAAGGGGTCCAGGGGCGCAGCCCGGCTAGACGGAAAGCCCCGCCGAAGGCGAGGCTTTGCGTCTAGTATGTAATATTCAAGGGTGGTTCATTTTCGAAGCTAGGAAATTTATTCGCGCAATTACCCCTAGTATGGTAACAATCGCCTAACAAAATAACCTGTGATAAAATTGCACAATCGGATAAGGGGAAAGGGTGCACCAAGAGCCCTAGGAAAATCATGAAATAAAATCAGAAATTATTCATTTAATCTCATATTAACTTTTTATATATACAGTATATACCATGCAAAAGCACTGATTATCTAAAATCATTTGCAGATCCAAAAGGTAGAACGAAGAATACATATAATAACATATATCAGTTTTTTAGGTACCGTTAACAGTTTAAGAGAAATACATTGAAAAGTGTATTTTTAATCGCTTTGCCCTTTGACCCCTATACATGTAATAAAAATACAAGAGAGAGAAAATATTTGGTTTCATGCTAAAAAACCCTTCGATCTCAAAGGACTTTCTTGATTGACCCAATACAGGTCTTTGAGATCCCCCTGAGTCCAAAAAAATGGCTTATGCAACATGGTCTACCTCGGTGGGGGTAAAGGGGTGGAATGAGTGGGGGGTGGGGGTCGTTTTGTGAACAAATCTCTCTTTAAAGAAAAAGAGCTAGGAGGTTGAAAAGGGCTGTTCAGAAATATTTATTAGAAGTACCCCTGGAACGTGACACAGAAGCTTTAGAACAAAATCGGCCGAAAACGAACGGATCAACGACGAACGAGTCAAATCCATTCCATCGAGAAACAAATTTTCTCAGATCGTAAGGATGTATACAACCGGAATCACGCTCGCAAACTTTATTAAGGCAAATTGGATTAAGTTGTTTATTAAAGAGAGCCTAAAAGCCCTCAATTTATATTTATTTTGCTATATCTTTTCTACATTTCCTAACGGCAAATTTAATTTAGAATAAAAAAAAAAAAAAACTCTACATCAAATTTAAATTTATTATTAATTTCTATATATAGTCTATATATAAAAGTATAGGCTATGTAGAAAGCAGGAGTAAAAATTGATTTTTTAATGAATTAGATAAAAAAATTTCTTGATTTTAATTGGATTCATTTTTATTGCTAATAAAAATTTATTTTATATTAATTTGATAGTATAATAAAAATTGATTTTTTTTTTTATAGGCAGGTTTAATTAGGAAATTAAGTTCATTTTTTTATTTAGGCCTATATAGTAAACTTCCGACAAACAAGGTCACATATTTATCTCCCAAGATGAATTCAAGCTAGTCTCTGGATGAAATAAATTTAGAATAGCAAATTTGCGAGATATGTTTGTGCTTAAGATTGGGTAAAATTGCGCCCCCTGGAGTCGAACAAGGCCAGTCAATAAGCACATCTCGCTACGACCTATTATACTCCATGAAATTAAAATTTCATTGACTCGAGAAAGATCCTAAATTACTGCAAGCTTTAATTTCATTAGTCTAATAGGCGGAAGCGATAGAGAGGTGCTTATTGGGTAGTCCACCAGCGTGGCGTCCTGGTTCGACTCCAGGGGGCCCAATCTTAAGCATAAACATATCTCACAAATTTGCTATATCTTAATCGATATATTGACTGGCTAATGGCGTTGATTAAATCTTTTTTAATCAAAGCTCTATCTAGTTAATAAATTTAGAAGTTATTCTTTTCTTCTTTTCCTTTCGATATTTTCTGGAAGTGTGCAAAAAAATTAATTTTTTTTTTTGGCTCCCAAATATAAGTTGAACTTGTTAATCTCTGTCGAAATAAGTTCCGGAAGTTTACTTAGCACGGGGGAAGTTAATTTTCATTTTGATGGTTCCTCGAATTGGTAATAATAGTCGATAACTCCTAGTTCATAGACAACCCTCTTTCCACGTAACACGAACGTCTAGGGTTGGTAGATTCGAAGGCTGAATCGATTTTCGATTTTCGATTTTTAAAATCGAAACCAAATAATCGATTTTTAAAAAAATCGATTTTTGCCTTAAAAAATCGATTTTAATCGATTTTCGATTTTTTTACAAAAAATCTTTCACTATGCCCATAAGTTGATTTTAAGGTTCTGCATACGATTTCCAAGCAGTTTATAGAACAAGAAAAATAGAACGTTGCATTACTGATGCCCAAATCAATTTATTCAGTCTTTATAACTTCTTTAAAAACCAACACATTGTATATGGTATAACATATTTAGTGTTTATAACTTAAGTTTTAACATTATAACGTAAATTTTAACAAACCAAGAGGACTAAACATCAGCTTCTATATTTCTCAAAAAATCTGGTGGGACTCGTCGCACAGCACAACTTTCTCTTATCTTCAGTAAGCGAAAGTTGTGTTCTGTGCTTGTCACACCAGATTTTTGTGTGGACATATATTTAGGTTCCGACAGTAAGCTTAAGGTACAATTGAATTCAATATTTTTTTTCTAAAACACCCTTTTTTTCTCATTCACACAGTCTTCTCGGCAACTTAGGCCATTTAAGACTTTTACGATATACGATATCCGTTATTGATAATACACACATATTAGGGGTCCAGGCATTCTATTTAAGCCATTTGGTATCCAAATGGCTTAAATAAAATCATCGGTCTGCCTGGGGTCCGAATCCGCTACTTTTGGTATACGAGGTTAGCATGCTAACCCCTACACCAAACCCCGAGGGCTGAATTCAAGATTAAAATTTATAATCATGGGGAAATATTTATATTTTGTTACCATTGCAACAAATTCTCCTATCTTTCCTATGAAATACAAGAGTAAAGTGTACTTCAAAATGAGAATATACATTTTAAAGAGCTTCTAAAAAATAATTGATTTTTGAATTTTAATCAAAATCGTTGAGGATATTTTTAAGAAAATCAAAAAAACTGAAAAACTACCTCAGTAAAGTACTAGTACTTTTTGGCCAATTTTAATTAACCGCTTATTTTCTCGCTCCAGGGGGTGTCTAACTTAAATTCCAACCTCAAGCTCAAATCCTTCAAGCTTAAAATTGAACACAGACGGACAGATCATGTCGCTAAAATCACTTTCTTGGAAAATCGAAAACGAAAATCGGCCGTCAAAAATCGATTTTTCGATTTTTAAAACCGAATCGATTTCGATTTTAATCGAAAATCGAAGCTCAAAATCGATTTTCGATTAAAATCGAAACGACGACCAACCCAGAACGTTCGTTCATTCCTCACTCCTATCTTCGGTTTCATTCGTACACAAATTTGCCGAAGTTGCTGAACAAATTTTAAAAATTCTACTGTCTTCTCTTTTGCCTTTTTGGATTACTTCTCAATTCCTTCTACGAACAAGAGATTATCGGAATTATTAGAAAAATTAATTTTCCTTTAAAAAACGGGGTTCAAAAATTTTCCCTTCTTAGGGCCGGTTGCTACAGTTCTAATTAACTAGCTATCTTTCGGATAAGCTGGTTGACTATGACTTTCGAGTATTTTCACATCTAGTTAGGGTTCGCATCCTGTCCCAGGCGAAGAAATTTATTTCAATTGAATTGGATACTAATCACTTGAAACAAATAGAGGCACAGGGGTCTAAATGTCCTCGGATGCCAAAAAAGACCTTAAACACAATATTTTATAAATTCAACTTTGAATTGTTATGTCACACTTAGAGAAACCCCCGGATCCTCCATGTCACAATTAGTAACGTTTTGTACAGACCCCTCCAGCTCCCTAACGCGTTACGTAATGAACGACCCCTAACCAGTAGAATTGAAGAAACCGACCCTTAGTCTCTAGATCTTCCTGGAAGAATTTGGTTCACTTTGTTTACGAATTTATTTAAATTTTTTTTTTAATCCGTGTTAATGATGAATCAAGTTAGTTAGAAAATTTTAAATGTTTAATTTTTCACGAAAGTAGATTTTATTTATGGGCTTTATTGATGTCTACACGTTAATGATTGTTTTCAGGGATTCTTAAATGCTTGGTTCAATTATAAATTTTAAGCCGCAAAAACGCTTTTAATAATTAATCATATGAGTGATTTAATTCCGATGGGAGCTATAATATTTTCTCCCCTTTTTTTTCCTTTCTCAAATGGCAACGTCAACCCTTTTGCTGAGAAGTGTTTTTTAATATTAAAAAAAAAAAAAAAACGAAAGATCCTTTCATAAATTAAAATTGGACGAGTCTATTCGAATTCCCCATCTGCACTAGCAATGATGAAGAGAGGGAAAAAAGAGAGAAGAGCTCTCTTTCAATGAAAACCGCATTCATTTCGAGGGATTCGACCCCCTCTTTGTTTGACTTCTGATAGCCTGGGACCTTCGACTCAAAATATGTCCGCTATCTTTTCGCATTCAAATGTGGATAAAATATTTCTCATCTCCTCACTGAGTCATCTATAATATTGACCAGCTAACTCTCAAAGAGAAACTCCATCTCATATCTCGCCTATTTATCTTGGCTCAAGTCGAATTCACAGGCCAAATCAAATTTATGTTCCAAGCTATCATCTTATGCACTCGGCTGGCTGCTTGTTTATTTATGTGTTTTGATTGTTATTTTATGATAATTAGATAACTGCTCCTTAATTTGCTCTTTGATGTTTTCTTTTTAAACAAAAACTTAACCAACGAGTTCGGGGGGAAAATATTAAAGAAAAACAAAAAGTAATTTTTAACATAACCGGTGTTTCAACATTAATTTAAAAAAAAAAAAAGAATTTTTCTTTAGAAATATCAAAATAGTTATATATTTTAATGAAATAGAAAACTCAAGATAACTGTATAGTTTATAACACAGGGGAACAGTGATTTTGTTCCCCGAGTATTTGAAGCTATTCTTGGGTATATGGGTAGCCCTGATTCCAAAAATGCCATCAGTTTCGCCTCATCGCGTATAGTTTTAGAGCTATAGTGAAAATTAAATTTTAATAGAAAATGTGCTCCAAAGCGAATTACCTAAATTTTTTTAAGACGTCACCCCTTAAAAATATGCAGATAGTGATAATACATATAAATTTTAAGTTTCAGCCCAATCGGAGGTCATTTAGATGTGCCGCAGAGGGTTAAAAGTTTGGAAAAATCGAATTTTTTATTTTTTTTTACTTTGGGCACCCCTAATACATTTTTCTGATTCCTGAATGAAAAAAACATATTTTTACGATATTCTATTCATCCGTGAAAATCTGTTAATAATTAACGAAATTATAAAGAAAACAGTTATCAATGTCTGGCAAAAAAAAAACACTGGCTGCCTATCATTTAGGCGCTTTACTCTCTCTCCGACAGTAGAGCTCATAGGAATATGAGCCCGAAATATATCGAGTTAGAAATTCAATATTTCTTTAATTTACAACTTAGTGAAACCTCACATATTCTAAATAATTTTTACTCATAGGAATAAACTTATAATAACTATATTTAGATATATTCAACTAATTACTTAATATATTTTCACGAATCAATGAATTTTGGAAAACTAAGGAACTATAGAATATTGTAAAAATATGTTTTTGCATTCAGGAATAAAAAAAAAATTGTATTAGGGGTGCCCAAAATTAACAAAATTGAAAAAATTCGATTTTTCTAAACTTTAAGCACGTCTAAATGACCTTCGATTGGGCAGAAACTTGAAATGTATAAGCTTATGTATTATAACTATTTGCATATTTTTAAGGATGGCACCTTAAAAAATCCAAGTAATTCAAAATAGGGACCGCTTTAGAACACATTTTCTATTCAAATTTTAATTTTTAATTTCTCCTTATATCCAGAGGATATGAAGAAATTAATTTGATTTTGCTTTCTGGAAAGGAAGCAAGGCAAATAGCAAATGACTAGCTCATTTTGGATTCGTTATACCAGAGCTCCCTCTTATTTCGTGGGCCCTTCATGTAGTTAATTCCCAGGGAGATTTATCAAGTATGCATAGTCCGCCCTATACCCTATAGTGCCTACTTGGCAGCTACCAAAATTAAAAGGATTTATGTACTATAGATAATATATTATAGAATATTTACAATAGATACTATATCATTAAATAAAACATTTCTTTTAAATGGACTAAGTTTGAAATTTAGCCGGTAGCTTTCAGAAAAAATCTGGTGTGACTGGCGCACAGCACACAACTTTCTCTTACCTTCGGTAATCGAAAGTTGTGTTCTGTGCTTGTCACACCAGATTTTTTGTCGACATATATTTAGTTCCCGACAGTACAGAACATTTGAATTCAGATGTAAAATTTATAAGTATGGGAAAATATTTATATTTTGTTACCATGGCAACCATTTCTCCTATCTTCCCTATGAAATACAAGAGTAAAGTGGTCTTCAGAAGATTTCAATTGCAAAATGAGAATATACATTTTAAAGAGCATCTAAAAAATAATTGATTTTTGAATTTAAAAAAAAATCGTTGGAGCAAATTTTGAGAAAATCGAAAAAAACTGAAAAAGTACATCAGTAAAGTACTAGTACACTTTGGCCGATTTTGATTAAAAGCTTATTTTTCCGGTCCCGGGGGTGTTTAACTTAAATATAAAATTTCAACCTCGTAGCTCAATTCCTTCATGCTTAAAATTGAACACACCCCACACACCCACAGACAGACCATGTCGCGAAAACCACTTTTTTGGATTCAGGGGACCTCAAAACGTGAAGATCCATCAAAATCTCGACATCGAATTTTTGACATGAATCCATTACTTTCTCTCTATATATATATTACATATATACATAGGTAAGAGAAAGTAAAAATTATTCAACAAAATTCGCTCAACATGTGCTCTCTGACCAACAATATAGGTTTATATTTGAGAAGATATTTAATAAATAATAATAGAAAATAAATTTTGAAATGTAACTCCAAACTATATCATGTATCAGGAGAAAGACATTGTCATTATTTGAAATTATAATATAACACAATGCCCATCTTCAGCCTTCAAAGATCATATTCAAATTTTTTTTACAAAAAAAACAGAGTTGTCGTAATTAATACAAATTATTTGCATTCTTTGTCAAGTGAATGTAACTTTTCTGAAAATTACATTCACTTGATAATGCTCCTAAACTTGAACTTCGTGGTATCACTTGGGGGTATTTTAAGAAAAATTGCATTCCCTTGACAAAGAATGCAAATAATTTGTATTAATAACAACTCTATTTTCTTATATAAAAATTTGAATATGCTCTTTGAAGGCTTGGTTGATTCCGGCAGAAACATTTCTAATATAATTATTAATTATAGGCTCAATTAATTGGCTGCAATTTATTTACCAGAGTCTTTATTATTCTTGAATGAATAAATATTAATAAGAAATGAAAGCTACTTACCAAAGGCGGGATGATTTGTGGGTGGCCAGCGCGGAGACGATGTCACTCGATGCCCTCTCCCGGGACACTGAGGGTCGAGAGCTGAGAAGGCATTCGACTAGTGCAGGTGCCGATGCAGGTCCAGACAGGTCTGAAAATAGAGTGAAATTAGTGTTATTTTATAATAATAATAGAAAGTATAGTAAGATAAGAAAAAGGAACTCACAAATGAAACGAACTATATCAGATAAATATAAAGTTAAAAACAAATATTAAAGAGAAGAGCCCAATTTAAATTATTAATAATAAAATATTTTTAGAGTAACAAAAAAGAAAGTGAAAAAAAATGAAATTAAAAATTTAATTAAAAAAAAAAAATTTGGTGAAGAAATTGAAAAACTTTCCAGTTTTTACTTTTTTTTTTTTTAGTATCTTAAATTAATTATAAACTAGGCGCGCCACCCGCCTTCGGCTTACAAAATTGCTGAAAATTTCCGATTGAAAAGCTTTGGGTCATATCTCCTTAGGGAAAATCAAAACTTAAAATTATAATATTGTTTTGGCTGATGGGTTATATATCGCAGACTAGAAATTTTTTCTTTAATAATTATTGGCCGACGTTTCGGTCTGATATAGGCCATTTTCAAGGCCAAATAACTGCCGAAATTAAAATATCTTTCCACTTATATTGGATAAGTAATTAATTATGAAACTAGCCACAACATCCCCTTTTTTAGCCTTCCCCTGAATATCTTCCCTGGACTCTATAAAACGTCCTCTATAAAAGCGCGAAATTTCAATGGGTAATTAAGAGTTCAAGAGAACTTTTTCTTCTTTTTGGCCTTGAAATTCAAAATTACTTTTCTTATTATTCTCTATCAGTCAGAGAAATTAAATATTTTTTTATTATATTAAATTATGATAATTGAACATTGGTCTTGTTTTCGAAAAACCAGGCTAACCTAATTGTACCGATTCTGGCAGCTGTTTTATTTCCATCTCAAGGCTATCAGTAGGTATATAGATATTATAATAAATTGTTTCATACACGTGGTCTCAATGATTTATTATTTTAACGATGTTTTTATTATAAACTAGGCGCTTGGTGGTCCGCCTACACCTAATAAAGAAAATTTATGGGAATTAAAAAAAGATGTAAAAATGAACTTGAATATTTCAGATGAGGAAGGTGGTTGTTTGCTGAGAAAAAGTAATTAAGATCTCATCCTATTATTATATCTTAAATTCTATCTTTAAAATTTCAATTATCATATTATATAGGCCTAAGACAAGGCTGGACTCAGATATAAAAAAAAAAAATATTTTTTCATTAAACAAATAAATCTTTAAAATAAGCGTATAAGTTATTTTGAGATACATTTTACTTTCTCTTAACCTATATATGAAATATATAGAGAGAAAGTATTGCGATCATGTCAAAAATTCGATGTCGAGATTTTGATGGATATACATGTTTTGAGGTCCCCTGAGTCCAAAAAAATTGGTCTGTCTGTCTCTCTGTCTGTCTAAGTGTCTGTGTGTCAGTTTGTGTGTCCGTGTGTAACGATTTTAAGCATGAAGAAATTGGGTTACCGGGTTGAAATTTTATATTTAAGTTAGGTACCCTCTCGGACATTCAAAATAAGCTTTTGAACAAAATCGGCCAAAAAGTACTAGTACTTTACAGTTGTACTTTTTCAGTTTTTTTTCAATTTTCTCAAAATTCGCTCCAACGATTTTGTTTAAAATTCATAAATCAACTATTTTTTAGATGCTCTTTAAAATGTATATTCTCATTTCGCCCTTGAAATTTTTTGAAGCACACTTTACTCTTGTACTTCATAGAAAAGATAGAAGTTGCCATGGTAACAAAATATAAATATTTTCCCAAATTTATAAATTCTCTATCTTGAATTCTCTAATATATCGGTGG
>JAKCPI010007047.1:0-13907 GCA_023213315.1 Euborellia annulipes | reverse complement strand
TGTCGGTTTAACATTTGGATACACAAAGGATATGGTAATGTAGACGAAATCGCCCTTTTTTCTTAATTTTTGTTACATGGTTTTAATTTTTGAAATAGCCCTCGGGGCTTGGTGTAGGAGTTAGAGTGCTAACCTCGTATACCAAAAGTCGCGGGTTCGGACCCAAGCAGTCCGATGATTTTATTTAAGCCATTTGGATACCAAATGGCTTAAATAAATGCCTGGACCCCCAATAGATATATCAAAACATAGGAGTATCGTTTTAAAGTCTTAAGTTGCCGAAAAGACTCTGTGTATGTGTGTGGTAGTGAGTGTGAATGAGAAAAAGTGTGAATATAAACAAAAAAAAAAAATTTTAAAACCAGGTAAAAATTGGTGATCTACTCGCGATCGGTTAATAATGAATCAAGAAAGGTATACTGTAGACTGTAGGTTAAATAAAATTATGAAAAGCCCTATAGCCTTTTTACTTTCTCGTATAAAATATAAAGAGCAAGTATTGTAATCGCTTCAAAAAATTCGACTTCGAGATTTTGATGTTTCTCCACGTTTTAGACCTCCCCTGAGCCCAAAAAACCATTTTGGGCATTATGTCTGTCTGTGTGATGTGTGTGAACGCGATTGCTGAAAATCACAAAAAGCAGCCGGTCGATGAAATTTGGTATATACTCCTTGCACTAAAATTGAACAATTTTGAAAAAAACTTTTTAGGTAAAGAACTACTTCCAGGTGAAGTATTTACTCTAAAAGTTGATAGAAATCTACAATTTTAGTGCAAGGAGTATATACCAAATTTCATCGATCTGGTAGCTCTGGTTTTTAAGCAATCGTGTTAACATACACACAGACATAATTCCAAAAGAATATACGAGGAAAGTTTTGGGGAAGTCATTCCCCTTTTATTTTATTTACTTATACCTTAGCCAGGGGCCTTTAGCCTCTGGCTTTTTTAAATGACAAAATCTCAATCTGTTTTAATTTCTGAGTCCTGGTTTTTAAAAATCAAATTTAATCTCCTTCCACAAATAAGATTAGCCCTATATTAAATGTATAAAAAAGTAAAATATGATTAGGCTACTTAATAAGGAAGTTTTCTATTTATTATCAGATGATGTATTAAATTTCATTTTCTGCTTGTTTTAATTTGTTAAATAGCCATGGGCATATCAAATTTTAATAAGGAAGTTCTATTTAAAGTGAAAAAATAATAATAAATATTATACGGTACCATAATTCACAATTTAAAATTGCAATTAAGCTATTTCAAGCTCTTGTATTTTTAATCAGATTTTAGCCATAACAGTTTCGTGTTGATTTTGTTGATAAGAATTCAGTCAATAAGACGGCTGTATAATAAAAGGAGGGAAGGAGAGTTCGTGGACCTTTGACAATGAAATTATACGAAAGGGCAATTCCGTGGGCATGTAAACTTCTCAAAAAATTTGCTCACTTTAGCTGGAAGATCAATTTGAAATGGAGAAATTTACCCATCAAAACGTCTATAGCTTCAAAAAATTAATATATCATATAGAAGCAGGAAATACTAAAGAAAAGTATAAAAAAAAAAATAAATGAAATTCAATAGTATCAAAATCTTTTGCGCTATCATTGAGAATAATTATCCCATTCTCCATAAGTTTATTCTACAAGCCATCTGGTTTTTATATCCATTTACACATACAAAGTAGTTTTTTCCAAAACAGATATTGACTTTTGGAGTACCCTGTATTTATAAATGAAAATTTGTATTCCACTGTGTTAAAAGCACATTTCGTAACCTAATAGATACGTGTGTATTGAAGCGTGGGATGTTAAGCATAATTTGACTACACGTGTCATGCGAGAGAGAACAACAACAGACGGTGGTTGATAATAGATAAAAGATTATACTTTATTAAAAAAAAAAGACAAATATATAGGGTAAGAGAAAGTAAAAACATTATATCCAAAATAAAGTAAATATCTTAATTTCTCTCATCAACAAATAAAAATAATAAAATTTTGTGTGACTGGTCGCACCTTTGGTAAGAGAAAGTTGTGTTCTGTGAAGAAATATGTAGAAAATTTTTTATATTTTGTTAAAATTATGGAGAAAAAACAACCAGCGACTGCTTTCCACGTCAAAACTTTTATAGAATAAAACGCCTCCACTATTATATCATTTGATGCACTGAGGATGGTTTGCGTTAGGCGGACCGAAATATATGCAAATAGATTATTTTGACGTGGAAAGAAGACGCTGGTTGTTTTTTCTCCATAACCTTAATTCAATCGTCTCAGCATACGTGATTTCTTTTACTTTTATATTTTGTTACCAATGGCAGCTCCTATCTTTCCTATCAAGTAACAAGAGTAAAGTGTTCTTTAAACAATTTTCAGAGCAAAAAGAGAATATACATTTTAAAGAACATCAAAAAAATAATTGATTTTTGAATTTTAATCAAAATCGTTAGAGC
This sequence comes from Euborellia annulipes, assembly GCA_023213315.1. Lineage (NCBI taxonomy): Eukaryota > Metazoa > Arthropoda > Insecta > Dermaptera > Anisolabididae > Euborellia > Euborellia annulipes. The sequence continues at coordinate 11,451 of JAKCPI010007047.1, read as the reverse complement.
GAATTTTTGAGAAAATCGAAAAAAACTGAAAAAGTACATCAGTAAAGTACTCTTTGGCCGATTTTGATAAAAAGCTTATTTTTCCGGTCCCGGGGGGTGTTTAACTTAAATATAAAATTTCAGCCTCATAGCTCAATTCCTTCATGCTTAAAATTGAACACACACCCACACACACACACACCCACCCACCCACCCACCCACCCACAGACAGACCATGTCGCGAAAACCACTTTTTTGGATTCAGGGGACCTCAAAACGTGAAGATCCATCAAAATCTCGACATCGAATTTTTGACATGAATCCAATACCGGTACTTTCTCTCTATATATATATTACATATATACATAGGTAAGAGAAAGTAAAAAGTGTGAGTGTTTAAATATATATATAAATGGTCTCTGAATTATAACCATGTAGCCAACCACTCAATGATTGTTCTCATTTATAATTGGTCCCCACGTTTATGAGAAAGGAAGTTAGTTTTATAACTTAAAACAAGAGTTTGATCTCTTTATTTTGAACAAAATTAAAAGGGCGTTTCATTTAATAATATTCATATGTCTGATGAAATAAATAGCCTATCTTTGGTCTTTTTAAACATTATCTAATCAATCCATTCTAGTTCATTAGCCAAATGATAACGCAATCATATTTCGTAATATAGGCAAAAAAATTAATGAATAATAAGAGGGGTAAATTTTTGAAGTGGAGCTATTTGATTATCTTTCTGGGAGGAAATGTCTTTAAAATAAATTTAAATTTTCCATTTTGTCTTATATATACTGTATATTTATTAAAATTAAATATTAATTATTATTATGTATTATATTATTATTAAAAAAAAAAAAAAAAAAATTATTGAAAGTATATTTATTAACCCGTCACTTAGGCTGGACGCACACTAATTGAGCAAAACGCGTTTTGTCCAAGAACAAAACGTTTTGCTCAATGTCAACGTACACCGATTAGGCAAAATATTTTGCCATTGAGCATTTTTGCCTAATCGGCGTGCGTTGGCATTTTTTGCTAAATAGCAGAACATTTTGTCCAATGCCAAATCACACCGATTGAACAAAACGCTCAATGATAAAATATTTTGTTCAATGATGTCGAATCATGCTCAATTGTCAATTTTACCTCCTCGGTGTGCGTGGACCCATAGAAAAGCATTGAAAAAAAAAAAAAAAAAACTGTTTTAGGCACGATTAGTCAAAAACGTTTTTGCTCAATTGGTGTGCTCAAGTTCAGCCTTAGAGCCACGGGCTTTTGTATCGTAATTTCCAAACCTCTCAAATCTGTGTTTTTATATAAGAGAATATTTTCCTTGTTTGAGATTATTTATAATTTTCTTATAAAAGTCACGATTAATCCCAATTGTCTTCAATTACTAATAGATTAAAGAATTATTTTTTAAAGCCTTACTCCATGGGGCTAATTATATTTTAAGAGTCGAATTTATTTCAAAAAATATTTTTTTTTACTTATAATCTACATATCGACGTTCTAATTAGTAAAGTGTCTAACTCCATTTTTGTTTATTTTACAGGAGAGCCAAAAAACATTTCATTGTCATTATTAGAGCCACTGATAAACACTTTTCGAACAGAAAAATTTGAATTACACTCTTACCCACTTCAGGGCATAAAGAGAATGATATTTTTCAACAGAAAATACAAAAAAATGATTTTCGAAAAAAAAGTGGAGTTAGACACTTTTCTAATTAGAGCGTCGATATATTTTTCTAACGAGTAATTCATATTCATATTCTCATATTTATTTTAAGGTCCGAATGATTGATTACGAATATTTTTTTACTCCAATATAAACGAATTTTTTTTTCTCTCCTATCTCTTTGTTTTAAAATAAATAGACACCGAGTGAATTTGAATAGTATCAGGTGAGAATTAATAATATTATCTTTAGTGAGTAAGGAATTAGTAATGGGCAGGTGGTATAGCAACAAAGAGGGTCTCCTGATAAGCAAATAACGCTAAAGCATTATTAATTCGACAACAGAGAGAGACAAGTTTGTCTTGGTTGGTCGGTCCATTCAATATAGAGGTGTAATAGCCCTAGGCGCCTCACCTCTATTGGATTATTATTATGAGAGCCATCTATTCAGTATAGCATAAATATATTTTGCATGCATAGGGGAAAGCAGTCAATGCAAGTTGTTGCTGCGTGGGCTGGAAAGGTTTAATAAGATCACAAACAATCCACTCAATAATTAATTTTATATATACTTGTAGGTGAGTAATATGTCATTTATAATCAACAAGAGTTGTTGATGATTAAAGCTTAATTCATTAAATCGATTAATTTAATATAATATGTACAATTCAAAAGAGAGTGTATACGAATGGATTACACTGGTTATTATAACAAGAGAGGGGAATAAATTAATGATTTTTAAGTCGTAAGTAATTATGTCTATTATATTGATAGATAAAAAGCCTATCATCTCCCCCGACCCCCTCCCTTAATAAAATTCTGGGATTGTCACTGGGTAGCGCCCCTAGAACTCATCGATATATTTTCAAATAGATACGTATAATAAATGTGTAAAAGTCAAGAAGAAATGACTTTTTTTTTAACCCACCAGATTTTGATAAAAGATTTTTATTTTTTTTATTTTGCCTGTTGACTTGTCAGTATTAAATTGATGGAAAGTTGCTTTTAAAACAAAATGAACAATTTATACAAACTTTGAAATTTTTTAATTAACTTTCGACAAAAGATCATAGATGGACAAAATCCTTTAAAAAGGATTAGCAATCCGATCTGCAGATCCGGGCAGTTTGAAGGATCCGATCGACTTATCCGACCCGGCTTCTGCAAAAGGTTCGACGATTCGATCCGATCAGCTAATCCAATCCGATTTAGAAAAATGATCGCTGTTCCGATTCATAAATCAAGATCTAAGATCAGAAAATCCGATCCAGTTTGCCCAAATAAACTCTAGTTCTTCGGCCGAATTTGCACATTTTTAGACATTTGGATGAAAGATATAAAAGGGTTAAAAGGATTGGCATTCTTTGAAAAGGATTGGAAACTTCAGGATAACTAATCTTACAAAACTCCTAGATCCAGAGAGAAAAAATGATCTCAATTCACTCCCCTTTCGATTCGGATCGCGATCCAGATCTAAGATCCTCCTCAAAAAAGGATTTCGATCCAAATCCAAAAATCCTGGATCGGACCTTGGGATTTAAATCCAAAAGGATCGCAATCCTGGAAAGAATACTCCCGGCTATGAGAAATTGTCCCACATCCACCACAGCATTACATTCCTCTCCTCCCCCAAATTTTATGGACCAGTCAATTGATGTCTAGTCTTTTTTTAATAGTTTGATGTTTTATCATTAAAAATGAAATTTTATAATTCTAATAAATTTCGATATTTTGTTAAAGAAAAATAAATTTTCATTTGGCAGAATATATAAACATTTCAAGTTTGTTTTAAGATTGTTTCAATTTCTTATATAAAATTAAAATAACATAATTTATCTCCAAGAATCTTGTTGAAATTATTGATTATTTTTCTTTAAACCAAAAGCTTACGAGGTCGAAAGAAATGTTAGAAAATTGTTAAGGGGCCATTCAATTATAACGTAAGCAAGGAGCGCTAACAGGGGGAGTTTTTGGAGATCAAAATCTCCCCTCCCCCTAGAGAGGGAAAATAGCTCTATTTTAAAATATTTTTGCATTTGTTTTATATAAATTTAATCATTAAAACATAAAACAACCTCACCCCCTCCTGTAGCTGAGAGGTTAGAGTTGTTGACAAATTTCAATATTGATAATCTTAAAGCCAAGGGGCGCAGGTTCCGATTACAGGCAGTCCGATGAATATTTATTTAAATCATTTGGATATCAAATGGTATCAATAAATGTGCCTGGACCCCACATTTCAGTATTTCGCATTTAAATTATTTGAGTATCGTTAAAGTAAGTAGGCATATATGACTAAAGATCCCGAAAAGACTTAAAAAGGATCTTTTAATCTAAACTTAAGAACTCCTTTAAAATAATTTATGTATATTTGAAAAATTTTTCAAATGTTAATTAATCAATTTTATCAAAAAAAAATAATTTGAAATAAATAAATTAACATCAATATTCTAATCACGTCCTACCTAAGTTACTAGGTAGGGCTGATTCAGAACAACACGTATAGCAAACGTATATTTTTGGCCGATACAGGTAGTATTTATAGTTCTGTTATTAAGAAAATACGAATTAAGTAGGCAAGTTCCTCTTTTGGATATATTCGACATATCTACTATAAGTTATAACTCTGGAAAGTGATAAAAATAAAGAAACTAAATTTTCTATTCCATTTATTTTACTTTCTCATCAATATATGAAATATATAGCGAGAAAGAATAACGATGCAAAAAACAAAACAAAACAGGATTTAGATAATAGGACATGAGTTTATATTTTGTTAATGAATGAAATTTAAATATCCCTCCGATTTGACTTGTCGAAATTCATTGATATTTTCTCCCTTTTGCATAGACCAATTTAAATTTGCATAAATCTTTGATTATTATTCATGACACAAGTGCCTTTAACTTCTATTCTAACATCTTTTGAAGTTAGAAACTCAAACTATTATTAGTATTCCACTTTAATATTATTGTATAGATAATTTTAAGGTCACCAATTATTACTTTCTCGTACCCTATATGAAATATATAGAGAGAGAAAGTATTGCGATCATGTCAAAAATTCGATGTCGAGATTTTGATGGATATACATGTTTTGAGGTCCCCTGAGTCCAAAAAAGTGGGTCCCGCAAATTGGTCTCTTGTGTGTGTGTGTGTGTGTGTGTGTGTGTGTGTGGACAGATTTTTAGCATGAAGGAGTTGAGCTAGCGGATTGAAATTTTATATTTAACTTAGGTACCTTTGAAGAATCTCAAAATAAGCTTTTGAACAAAATCGGCCAAAAAGTACTAGTACTTTACTGATGTACTTTTTCAGTTTTTTTCGATTTTCTCAAAATTCCCTCCAAGGATTTTTTTTAAAATTCATAAATGAACTATTTTTTTAGATGCTCTTTAAAATGTATATTCTCATTTTGCCGTTGAAATCTTCTGAAGACCACTTTACTCTTGTTCTTCATAGGAAAGATAGAAATGGTTGCCATGGTAACGGAATTTAAATCTTTTTCTTTTTATTAGATTAAAAATCAATTATTATTTAAATTCCCATTTTTTTAAAATTTATTTGTGTCTTTAATTGTTTCAAAGAAAACATATATGTCTCTCTCTCACTTGCAAACATTATCGTCTCTCTCTACTCTTTTTAAATTCCCCTTTCCACCTTATCTTCGCATAGGAACAATGTTAATTTCCTATAGGGATTTGTATGTTAATTTCTGATTCAAAAGGGGGTCCCCTTTGGAACTTTTTAGGCATTTAAAATTTTTTTTTCCAATTCTTATGAAATTTTGTATTTATTTACGATTCTATATTGTGTATAAAATGTCCAAATATGAGATTAAAATTTTGAAAATAACCATAGTTTATTTGAAGCAGTCAACATTTAAAATGCAAGTTTGAAACTAAGGTGCTATCGGAAACTAAATATATCTCGACACAAAAAATCTGGTGTGACCAGCACGGTGCACAACTTTCTCTTACCGAAGGGTAAGAGAAAGTTGTGTGCTGTGCGCCAGTCACACCAGATTTTTTTTTGAAAAGTGAGTGCCAAAATTAAAAAAGGTCATCCATGCGTTTTCTGCAAGTAATTATTTCATTATTTTTATTTAAAAAATTATGAAAATCTTTATTAGGTTTAAAGTTGCCATTTTTCACATTGAAAAAAAAAAAAAAATAATAATCACATAAGCTTAACTTATAGAAAACGCTTAGGTGTCCTTTAACTGTAGCGCCTATAGTAGAAAATAGATTGGGTAGGAAAAATATAGACTTGCCCACTTTCGATTTGGCATTTCAGTTAATCATCAGAATTCTCAAATTTATTTAAGGTCTTTTTTTGGCATCTGAGGCCATTCACACCCCGTCATGAAGAATTCTCAAATGACATTACAATATTGCATAGCCCTGTTAATTTGTTCGCCCAATTAGTCGGACTATTCTCAACTCAGAAGTCCTTAAAAAAAACAAAATTTTTTATACTCTACTATTTCATAATAGATAAGGAAAAGTAAACGGACTTTAAACAACCTTCTTCCTTGTCAATTTTTAATTAAAACAGAATCTCTGTTTTATAATTTTTAAATGAATGAAGTACTTTAAGTTGACTTGAGTGAAAATAGATAAATTGAAGAAAGTAGATGAAAAAACGAAACAGTTCGATACAATCTCTATTATTAATAAATTTGATTTGCTTCTTTTTTCCTCTCAAAAGTCTATTCTGTTCTTTTGGTCTTACATTAGACAGAATCACTTCTAATGTAATGTAATAGGATGCCCAAATAATGGAAGGGGATTTAATTCTTTCTTCTGCTCAGATTAAACGCCTCCGATTTTTCCTCAACTTTATGTTTTTTTCTCAACAAATGAGCTTACGGATTAAAGGAATTTTTTTTACTATTAGAGTAAGTTTTTACTTTAAAATTATAAACTTTGGTAGATTACAAAAACTTTTTGCTCTCACCCTCGCTATCAAATATCCATAGAGATATTAATAAAAATTTTTTTTTATTTAAGCTTTTTCAGAATTCTGGCATGCTCAGTTAGTTTTTAAAAGGAACCGACTTAAGTTTCGATTTCGGTTACGGTTTCGGCCAAAAATTCTGGTTTCGGTTTGGGCCAAAAACCAGCCGAAACGTGATTTTGAAAAGATGGAATGAGACACGTATACAAGTTTTCGTTTCGGCCAAAACTAAGATTGTGGCCGAAATTCGGTTTCGGCTGAAAATCTTGCTTAGGTCGGACCCTAGTTTTTAATATTAGAAAAAATAGCTTCTTTTTTTGGTGTGTGGAGAGAGAATTTATATAATTTAATTTAAATATGATTTGTTTATTTATTAAAACAAAAAAAAAATTGTCGAGATAGAAATGAAATCTGCATTTAAATGGGGATAAACTCATCTAATGTTTTTTATGTTCCTCTATTTTCTTAATCCAATGACCTAAATTGTGGAATTTAGAGGGGTTTAAGTTATCATTTCTAATGAGAAAAGCAGCTGTTTTTTTTTAAACTCAAATCTGCACGTTTGGGAAAAGGTAAAAAAAAAATAAATGCTAAAAACTGGGTATAGCTAAGTATAGCTAAGTATTTAAATGAATACGAAGATTTTATTTAACTTCTAATTTTTTTTTTCAACTTTGGCTGAAAAACAAAAAGATCATTGAATAAGTAGTTTTATTTCAGGGTCCATAATCCAAAGCATTATCTAATTTTAATCATAAGCAGGTAAATGACTCTTCTTTAAGGGCAAAAAGTATTAAAATATAATTAAGTAGCAAAAAAAATATCGAAAAATAAACGAAGATAAAGCATGTACCGAAAAAAATTTAGGCAAATTTTCGAATGAAGAAATAATATATTGACAGAATAAGTAGTTGAAATCAAGGGCGGTCCCAGAGGGGGGGGGTCAAGGGGGTCGTGACCCCCCCCCCCAAAAAAAAAAAATTCTTTTTTTTTTTTAACACACACTTTTTTCCCACTCACTCTCCCATTCACACAATCTTTTCGGCAACTTAGGCCATTTAAGACTTAAACGATACTTATATTTGATTAATATATATTTATTGGGGTCCAGGCCCATTTATTTATACTATAAAAAAAAAAAAAAAAACAGTGACCCCCCCTCCAAATGTAAGGCTAGGACCGCGCTTGGTTGAAATATAATTTTATTTCATCTCGGGTAAGAGTAGATTGAGCCAAAATAAAATTTATCTATTTTTCGTTCCCGGAGATGTTTCCTGATCATTTTAAGATATAATCTTCAGTCCTGAATCGATAAATTGCACAAAACTTTTAACTAGTCAGAATAAGTAGTTAAAGTGTAATTTTATTTTGATTTCGAGTAAGTATATGTACAGTCGGTGCCTATATTAACCACCCACCGAGAGAATCGAGCTTACATGCATTGTAAGAGAGATTGTTGTCACATCAAAAATTAATTGTAGTTTGGAGGGAAAGTGGTATAGGTTTTCCGTGAAACATATTTATAAGTAAAATTTATGATTTATATATATACTGAGCGATTTGATTAACTTTAAGCAAGTGTTCGATAGAGGAATTAATAGTAATCTCAACCAAGAATGAATGATGAACATAGAAAATCACGTTATTTCAGAAAGACCTGCCCATTACCAATTTGTTACTTTCTCTTACCTCTATATATATGTTAATATATATAGAGAGAGAAAGTATTGGATTCATGTCAAAAATTCGATGTCGAGATTTTGATGGATCTTCACGTTTTGAGGTCCCCTAAATCCAAAAAGTTTTCGCGACATGGTCTGTCTGTGTGTGTGTGTCTGTGTTCACTTTTAAGCATGAAGAAATTGAGCTATGAGGCTGAAATTTTATATTTAAGTTAAACACCCCCCGGGACCGGAAAAATAAGCTTTTAATCAAAATCGCCCAAAGAGTACTAGTACTTTATTGATGTACTTTTTCAGTTTTTTTCGATTTTCTCAAAATTCGCTCTAACGATTTTGATTAAAATTCAAAAATCAATTATTTTTTGTATTTCATAGGGAAGATAGGAGAAATGGTTGCCATGGTAACAAAATATAAATATTTTCCCATACTTTAATTTTACATCTGAATTCAAATGTTCCGTACTGTCGGAAACTAAATATATGTCGACACAAAAAATCTGGTGTGACAAACACAGTACACAACTTTCGATTACCGAAGGTAAGAGAAAGTTGTGTGCTGTCCGCCAGTCACACCAGATTTTTGTATTTTTAATAGTTGTAAATAAGATTCTGTTAACGTTTAATTTTATTATTTATTTCTTTTTTCATACATGAACATTGTATTTTTCTATAATAAATTTGGTCATAAACTGAATTAAATCAAGATACAATGCACTATTAAAAGCTCATTTTGAAGTTTAGAAAACAAAAAAGTTTTTCCATTTCCCCAAGCAGCCATTTAAAATTTATTTGAATAGGACGACATTTCCTCATTTTTTTGATGTCAAAGAGATAATTACCAGATCAGATAGCTGACTGTCATTTGAAGTAGAACTCATAAAAACAGCCTTTGATTGCTTTTGAAAAGAAATTTAAAATAAAATAAAATTGACATTTTGATATCATCTTTGAAATTGACTAAATATTCGCAATTGTTTATTGATTTTTATTATTATCTATTTGACGTTTTATTCGAGTTGAAGCTCTCTATATCTAACTCCCTGTCTATTTGAATTGGAAAATGGAATCGAATTGCGATACTACGACATAGATACTATTTCCACCTGGCTTTGGACACCTGGCACCAAATCAACCAACCCCGTTTTTTTTTTTTATAAAAATTTGCCAAACATTCGTACGCCTTTCATATAAAAGATATTCAAATTTACTTTATCAAAATGAACTTTTCCGAGAATCGTATAAAAAGTCTAAATTGTTATGATTCTTTGGGTTAGGTTTGACTACAAACATCTGTGAACATTATTGAGTCAAAATTGAGAAATCTAGATAAATGATAAAATGGGAAGTAAAGGGACGCGAGAAATTTTATTAATATGCTGGTATTCTTTAAATTCTAAAGATTAGAATATAAAATTTTCTAAATTAGATTAAGACTTATTATTATATAATTTTAAAAAAATATAAGTTTTGAAGATTCAATGGTCACACGCAACCGGGCAAAATAGAGTGAAGGAACTCATAGAGCTTCAGTGACTTAAATTCCCCCTTCTTTATTTAAAATAATATAAAATTTCGATGAATATACACGTTCCCTGAATCATCCAAAAAAGTAGTTTTCGCGACATGGACTGTGTGCTTGTATGTGTGTCAGTGTGTCTGTGTTCAATTTAAAGCATGAAGGAAGGAATAGAGCTAGGAGGTTGAAATTTTATATTTAAGATAGACACCCACATGGGCGTAGCCAGGGGAGGCAGGGGGGCCATCGCCCCCCTGGCTTGTCCTAAAAATTAAAAAAAAAAAACAAATATATATTTTTCCCATTGGGAATTTTTTTTAACGCCCCAATCCACTACATTAATTTAATTTTTTTTATTTAAATAAATAATTAATAATCTATGTATGTATTAATTTCAACCCCCCCCCTCTCGCTCTAACGAGGGGTTGCCCCCTAACAAGATGTCTGGCTACGCCCATGGACACCCACCTAGGGAAAATAAGCTTTTGATCAAAATCAGCCAAAAAGTACTAGTACATTACTGATGTACTTTTTCAGTTTTTTTTCGATTTTCTCAAAATTCGCTTTAACGATTTTGATTAAAATTCAAAAAAAAAAAAATTATTTTTTAGATGCTCTTTAAAATGTATATTCTCATTTTGCTATTGAATACTTCTGAAGACCACTTTACCGTGTCAGTTTATATATGTACATCTATAAATGAAATATTCAAGCAATATCCATCTAAGCTTATGACTTTTCTTTCTGTCCTGATGATGAGCGTGATTGGCGTTTGAAACAAGGAATCAAAGAAACTTGAAGTTGACAAATAAAATTGAAATTTTGTTTTTTTTTTGTTGGCTGCCTTTTCATCATCTCCTGAACCTATCTACTGATCAGCCATCTTGAAATGTAATAGAAAAAAAATCTTTTCTTTTCCCGAAACCCCAAATAGAAGCAAATGAAATGACTTCGGGCCCAATATATACTATCTATTCAAAATATCATTAAATGAAGATAATATGGAAGAATAAATGAAGCAATTATACTTCGAAACCCCATAAGAAGCCAAATGGGTTGGATTTCTCTCTATATAAATGTTTTCAAGCATTAAACCTCCACCGTGGATAAACAAACACGGGAATATTGGTTTGTCAATCAATACGGTCCACTGAAGATGAATTGATATAGAGAGGAGAGAGAGAGGAGCTGACAAATAACACTTGACAAATGGGCCTTTGTATTATTATATATTTACATGTCGTACATCGGAGTCTGATCCTAATCAGATGAGGGCAACATCTCTCTTTACAGCCAAACAATTCGGGAAATATCGGCCGAATGGATAGAGCTTTTTGTAGTGATAGAATAATGAAGAAACACCTAAGAGATAACTTTTAGCTTAGTTCCCTCAACAGGTCCGTAAATGTTCAATTGACTTGACAAGTCTGATGAAGGTACGAGCTGTACCTAAGCATTGCCCTGGAAGTGTTTTTTATTAAATTATCAGTACAACTAACTTTTGATGTTAAGAAAAAATTGTGTTAATGAGTGAATACCATTTTTTTTTTAATTTTTTTTATACGACAGAAAAGAGCAAATTCTCAAACCGTGTTAAGATCGGTGGCTTCAGATCTAATAAAAT
>JAKCPI010007045.1:0-18253 GCA_023213315.1 Euborellia annulipes | reverse complement strand
GCTTAGGCAGTAAGTATATCGTGTATAATACCCAAACAACATAGAATATTAATTTTAAACTGGTAACCGTTGGCTCTAGTTGAAACATTATGCTTTAATAGGAGAATTAAATTCAAGTATGATACACAAGGTTTTTTTTTCAATGATTTATTTATTTAACATTAACACTTTATACGTATTTCGTATTCAGTATGTAATTTACTTCCGATGATGACACATATGGTGTTGAAATACGTATAAAGTGTTAATAAATCATTGAAACAAAAAACCTTGTGTATCATACTTGAATTTAATTCTCCTATTATTCATGGCTGTTTACATAGACGTAGCCAGAAATTTTTGATGGGAGGGGGTTCAAGAAAATTTTTTCAAACATTTGAAAAATTTAAGATTATTTTAGAGTATTAATAAATCATTTTTTTTTTTAGCTAGAGTAAATTATTATATTTTACTTTCTGATAAATTATAATTTGTATTATAGAGTTGAAATATCTAGTAATGGCTTGGATCCCATGGGGGGGGGGGGGGGTTGAATCCTCCCTGGCTACGTCTATGGCTGTTTAAATATATATATTTTTTACATAAAATGTTGAATACTATACCTACCTTATTTTTTAAAGTTTTTATAATATAAAATGTAATCTAACAAATTGATATGCATTTTAGAATTTAATTAAATCCAACTCAAAAGTTGAATTTCAACCAATAGACCAAGGATGGAAAGAGACGAACGAAACAGACAGCCAGTCTTATTTCAATCAACAAGTCTCGCTCTCGTAACAACGCGCAAAACTCATTGAATTAATTAGCAACTCCTTTTCAAAATGCCTCCTTCCTTGATTTTTATTCCTTTTATTTGAAAACAAAATGAAAATATAAATTTACGAATTGATTGTTTATTTTATTCTGGATATCAACTTTTTTTTTATTCCTAACTTTTCAATGTATTTTTTTTTTTTTTTAGCTAAATGTTATTTCAAAATAAACTCTTGACATTTATTATTGATAAATTATTTAAACAAACAGAGAGTTTTAAAACTTAATTAATACTTCAAAAAAAAAAAAAAAATTATTTATTCTTTTGAAGCACTTAGAAGCAAAAAATTAATTAATGCATATATTAACATTAAAGGTCATGATAAAAATGCATTCATATTTTTTTTATTCTTTTAATTCTATTATTTCAGTAAAAAAAAAAAAAAAGGTTAATAATGTATTAATACGAATTCTTTTCTATTTTGTTTCAGGTGAGGCGTGTATTACAATTTCCTGGCTTATTATTTACACATTCTTTCGGTGAGTAGTGAATTAAAAAACAAAACCCTATAATAATGCAATCATATCCCGAACGAAATCAATTTGTATACTTTATTTTTTTCACAAATATTTGAACGTTTTATAAATTGAGGCGAATTCTCTCTCTCTCTCAATATTAGAGGGATAAATACTTTTTTTTATTGATGATATATTTTTTTAATTAATATAATAAAAAAATCACTTTTTTCAAATTATCAAGCATCAACGCTTTTGAATCTTAATTTTTATTAATTTTTTTTTTTGTTTATGAATGTTTGATTTTAATTGATAAAATTGCTTTTTATATGGGGTGAAACACCATATTTCAAAAAAGGACTTTACAAATTTGAAAATTCATAAAAATTTATTCGGAGAATCTAACAAGTAAGAGGTGATTGTAGTGCCAATTTGTAGAGAAACACATCAGGTTTTGGCTTGAATGCCGAATCGCTGTCACGAGCACTAGCTGTAGTTGTGTTAAAGATGGCTGCCTTCACTGAACCCGAGAGTGCTAGCTGTGAGTTTTGGTTTTAAGAATCAAAGTCATATAAATTTATTCAAAGAAGCTACAGTGCTGGTTTTAATGTTGTTTAAAGAGAAACACATCAAGTTTTTTACTTCAAACTAACGAGTTTGGAAAGAATTTGACTACCGATGGGATGTGTGCAGGATAACTAAAGGGAGCCACATAGAGCATATTTAGTTGGAGGCAAAAAACTTAATATGTTTCCCTTTAAACAACACTAAAACCAGCTCTTTAGCTTCTTTGAATACATTTATAATATCAGGACTCTTTGATGGTCCAATAATTTTTCATTTATCTTCGAATTGATACTTTCTTCTTTAAATTTATTTATATTTAATTAGTGAATAAGACTAGGGAGAAAGTTATAGTCGATTTTTATTTATACTCTTCCTCAATTTCCTCTCCCTATAAAGAATAGTTCTTGGTTGTCAGAATAATTAGAGCTTGAGTTTTTTTTTTTTTTTTTTTTATTTCTTTGAATCTCTAATTCAAAAAAGAAACCGGAATTCAAGAAGACAAAATGAACTAAGTTTATGTAGACTATATATTCTATATCAAGATGGTCGATGCTTTGATTTTTCCCTTTTGTCGGTGTGTGTAAGTTTGTATCCATGTTAATGAGCTTGAGCCTCTCAACGCCTGCGGCCTGTCGGTCTCTCTTTCAGGGTTTCAGGAGGGGTTTCACACTCATACAGAGCAAATGCCTTTAGGGGTGTTCCTTCATCTTGGAGAGCTTGAAAGGGTGTGAGGAAGGTGCCAAGGCTAGTGAGAGAGCCTCCCAATGAATATTCCACCGACACTTCAAAAGATCTCTTAATGAAGAGGAAATGACGGGATTAAGGAAGGAAAGGCGTCATGGCCCAGGCTCTTCTTATATATATTCCCTTCCCTAGGGCTCAAAAATGGATTGGGAGGGTGAAGGCCAAATGATTCTCTTGAGTAAATTCATAAAAATTATTGTCATCTTAGATCTTTCATTTAGAATAAAATTAGTTATTATTTATGCTACTTCGAGAACTAAATTAATTCACTTGGCAGGAAATTAATTTTTTAATATCAGTAGAATTAATTTATCTCATAAATGAATCAAATGTAAAAGAATTTGATTTTCGGTTTAACTGTGTTTATTTGTAAAAATAACAACTTTTCGGCCACTCATTCTGTGGCCGAAACCATGTAATTTTTACAAGAGATTGTCACAGATGTAACAACCTTTATAATCTTAACCTGAATTGTACCTGAAGAAGGCCACAGAATGAGCGGCCGAAACGTTGTAATTTTTACAAATAAACGACAGTCAAACCGAAAATCAAATTCTTTTACTAATGATAACAACTTTGAAAGCCTAAACTCCAAAAAATGAATCAAATGGCCACATTCACGTACTTTTTAAAACTATTACCAGTTTACATTTAAATATAATCGATTTTATTATGAAATTTTCAAATAGCTTTGATTAAATTATATTTTTTATAAAAATGGGTGCCACGGATATGAACATTTTCATTTCATGTTTGACTGGCTACAATAATTTATTTTTTTTTTTAGAAAATGATTCTTCTCTCTACTCTGATTTTATTCTTACTGAATAATAATAAGCACTTCGTTGTCAATTGTAAATTTGGTCTATCCTCTTCTTTTGGACGATTAGTATTTTTCAAGAAATTTTTCGGATTCTTTTGAATTATGAATTTTATCTAATCAAATATAATACATAGGAATTATAGGATAAAATAATTGCAATAATGTTGTTGATAATCTTTGGTCCCTATTTATTTCAATTGACTGGTATCCAATTCATTTGAAATAAATTTGGTACAATAAATATTAAATGAATTTCTCTTTAGGTTTTTGTTGTACAAATTGATCAATAATTGCCTCACAAATTAGAGATTGAAGAAGTCACTTTCTCAAAAAAATTTCAAAGTTACTTTGAAAACCAGGCCCCCTCCCTCTTAAAAAGTTCGTCTTTGGATTAATATCTAATTTCTTATTCATTAATTTGAATTTTTATCGGTCAAGACAGGAAGGGAAATTTTACCGCTGTCCTAAGGCCTAGGGGTGGGAGACTAGTAAATATGCATGTTTGCGAGATAGTGGGTTTTCTATATTATAAATTTAATTAATTTCATATTTATTTAACTACATAGGTCTACATTTATTTACATAACTCTCCTCAGTAGAAATATACGATTCTCCATTATTTGATAGGCTCTAAAATAATACATAGGATAAACTAATATTAAATATACAAAATAAACACTAGGTTATTGGTTTCAAAGATGTTATTAATTATAAAATGCGTATTTTGTCAATTCCTTGTCATTATCAGAAGTGCACAATTAATAAAACCTTTAAAACATATAACCTGGTGTTTTATTTGTATATTTAATTTTAATTTACATAAGTTTCAACGAGAACCTAGGGTCGAAAGTTTAAATCTTACAGAGGATAAAACTATTTCTAATTTAATTGAAGCTAATAGTTTTTCAAGTTATTTTAATTATACGTTTTGTAATTAATTATAAATTTTATTCCATTTGCCTCACTCCTCTCATTTCTGGGGACTCTTTTCACCCGGATGGAACAATTAAAACAGGCCAGTGACCCATAAGCCTAATTACTTGCCAGCTGCTGTTGTGGTCAGAATGACTGACAATTAATCAGGGGGACTCCGTTTCAAATTCCTTTAAGGGGGGATGAATAATTTCTCTAAAATTTCATCAATCACCTTTTATCTCTAACAAGGGATCGTCTTTTAATTTAGACGAGAAACCTCTCAGTTGGCTTATGAAGAAACTTTATTAGGAAAATTTACAAATAGTGGATCTACAATTAATTAAGTTAAATAGAAACCAAGCGGTAGGGCCATCTATCAACATCAGATAAATGTTTTCGATTTTGTTTTATTCTACTTGGATGATGATATCTAATTACTTTATTTTGTTAGATTAAATTTATAATTACTAATTGATATTTTTTCATAAAATATAAGACAAGGGGGGGGTTCTCACCATAAGCTGTGGACCTGTGGGAAAACAGAGTTAATTAACATAAGAATCACCAAGAATTATAACAGTTATCAGAAATAAATTTCATTTCGAGAACAGTTGGATATTTTTTGTTTTCTCTTAGTGGGCGTATATATATATATTTTTTTTATTAATTAAAATATTTTTTATTTTTGTTTTTTATTTCATCCTGAGTTCTAATATATTAGTGGAAACTATATATATAGTCGACACAAAAAATCTGGAGTGACAAGCACAGAAAACAATTTTCGATTGCCATAGGAAAGAGAAAGTTGTGTGCTGGGCGACCATCCCTCCATATACATTTGTTTATATAAGTTTTTATTAAAATAAGTTAAATTCGGTAATTTATTTTCTTTTTCAATAGAAATTGATTACCCCACTAGACAAGACAATCTTTAGAAATTCCAAAATTTGCCAAATAGAATTGAAAATAGTTAAAATCACTTAATAGAGAATCTCTTTTTATACATTTAAGTAAATGCTTTGAATTATTTCGACGCTTCATAATTCTCTATGCTCAGAATTTAGTATAAAGTTTGCAACAATATAAAATTACAGCCATAAATGAAATAGTTTAGAAACTAGACCAGATTTCTATTTTCACATAGTTGAACTAAATCCTAGCCGCATTAATATTGAGGTTTTATTTTTATAAATAAATATCAATAATCAACATTCCGCCGACCCCGCACCGCGGGATTAAGTCGAAGAAAGAAGAAGAAAATTAATAAACAACATAGCCATCATTTATTTTAATTTGTTATACTTATTTTAAAATATATCAATTCTATCGATAGATATATTTTTGAAATTAGAAGATTATTAAAAAATTGTCAATACAGAAAAAATATTAAGGGTTAAATATATTTAAAAAATTTTAGATTGTTTAACAAATTAATAGGAATTCTTAATAAAAAGGAAGGCAGACTCTCATGTAAATTCATATCCACGCTCCCTTAATTGGTGTCAGAGGATGGGTAACTACAGTAACAGTAACAGATACGGTTGACTATCATCGGATCAGGAATTTCACCCCTAAATCAGGGCAATCATCTCTTTTATTGAGCCCAGTTCAATTAAGCCCTGCCGGACGTTATCAGCAAAAAGGAAAAATTATAACACAACCTCCCCATTACAAATTCGTTCTTGAGTTGATTTCGTATTGTTATAATGTCGATAAATTTCTGAATTTGACTTCCGAGTCGGATTATAAAAGCGTCGGACCCCAAAGTGTCCGGGAGTCGTAATGGTCAATTTGACCGAGGGTTAGACCCCAAAACTAAAGTGGAACTGACCAGGCTATATTTCATCCCCCCACCACAAAACTTGTCTCTTGTTCTGGTCAGTTTCGTTCATGTCTTTGTGCGTGCATGTGTGTGCGTGAGAGGGAGTAGAGGGAGTTGTTTGAAATAACCATCCCACCGACTGTCAACCAAATAAACAATTCTGTTTTTGTTTTTATGTAGAAAATGATTAAAAATGTGAACAGGATCTAATCAACACAAAATGAGAAAGTAGAGGGTTTACAATTGGGTTGGTGCGTATGTGCCATGGGGGCTGGGTTGTGTGTGCATTTGGCGGCCATCTGGCCGAGACAATGTGGTCGAAACCGATCACAACTCTCGGCTGCGAATAATTAAAGCTCCATTTAAAAACAATTTCAATATATACGATATAAAAATTTCAAAAAAAAAAAGCTTCTGTTCAAGTCACAAACAGGTGAAACCACAAAGACTTGGCTAGGAAAAAAAAAACAGCTTTGAAAATTTTAACACAATTCATAATAGATCTCTTGTTTTGAGATTATAGTCTACCCCCACAAAAAATAAAAACGTCAAGTTAAGAGAGTTTAAAGTTTTCAATAAAATCTCTAGAGAAAAAACTAAATGCATGTTTAAATTCTCATCAGAAGAGAAGGGCATAAGAGATAAATTAGAAAATGATTTCCAACTGACTCTTATTTTATATATATATATAATATATATAATATTTTATTTCAATATTATTATTTTGAACTATTTTTATTTTTTATTTTTTGTTATTTAAACTTTATGTATATTTTTTTCTTTTTATTTTTGTATGAGCAATGAGACTCAATTTGGTATATTTCTTAACTACTCTTATTATTAATTAAAATATATATTTGTAGTGCTATCCACTAATTGGGAGTTTACTCCTGTTGGATAGCCCATTTTTCTTGGAAATAAAATAAAATAAAATAAAAAAAATAAAATAAGGACAGCAAGATTCAAAATAAAAAAAAAATATTGCATATTATTATAATTTGAAATTTTTTATTAAAGTCATTTGTTCATATTCAGGGCCACTTGACTTAGGTATGTGACCCGGGATTAAAGGCTAAGCGTAACGTCTTTTTCAATTGAAACTGTATTAAAGGAACTCGAGCCCCCCAAATAAAAAAATTATTTTATTATTGCAATATATAAATACATACAACAAACAACTGAACGATTCAAGGTTCTTATATGTTTTCTACTATATACGAGTTTATGTACATCAAACTACTTTAAAAGTTCCTATAGGTTTCTAGGATAGGACAATTATTTCTTTGTATATAAGTACATACAAAACTCACACGGACAGAGGTGTTCGGGGGGGCATTCGGGACAAATTTTGTCGCGGAACAAACAAATTTTTCATGTGCCGTTCGCGGAACCAAAATTTTTTCGAGACACGTTCGCGGAGCCAATCAAATTTTAGCCGTCCGAAAAATATTTTACCATTTTATTAGAGACCCAAAATTTTTCCCGCCCGCGGAACCAAAAAATTTTCATATCCATTCGCGACCAAAATTTTCGTGTGCCATTCGCGGAACCAAAGTTTTTCCTCCCCCGCAAACCCAAAATTTTTCATGTGCCGTTCGCGGTTTCTAAAATTTTTCCCGTTTTTCAATCTCGGGGGGGGGGGGGGGGTAATAAACCCCTTTACCCCCCCCCCCCCCCTTGTATCCGCCCTTGCTCTGAATTCTAAACACCTCATCATTTATAATAAAAAAGTGATGCTCATCACTCTCTAAAATGTTTAATAAAATTGAAATAACTTCAATTCTAACCGAAGGTCACAAGACAAGTACAACTCAAACTTTATATTTGAGTAGAACTAAAATTCGAATGTCCCAGTTTTGTATAATTTTACACACCACCTTCCCCCCCCCCCCCGTACCCCTTACGTCCCAATGTCCCCCCCCCCTCTCCCCCTACATAATTCAGCTTTTCTTCATATTTAATAAACTTTTCTTGAAGGTGTTATAAAAAATCCTTTTGCACTTAGAAAGCTACAATTTTATACTCTGAATTCTAAACACTCATCATTTATAATAAAATAAAAAAGTGATGCTCATCACTCTCAAAAGTTTTAACAAACTTTAAATAATCTTCAATTTTAAGGGAAAGCTGGCTGCTATGCTTATTCAGATTTAAAGCTTAAGGAGAAAAACTCAATAACTTAACTAATTAGTAACTTAGTTAACTTGCCACCTTGGCAGTCAAACATTCTTTCAGTCGCCTGCATCACAATACAAGTACAATTTAATCTAAATCTTAGAGTATTTTGAGGTTAAATTGTGTGTTCCAGTTTTGTATAATTTTAACAAAAATAGCAATACAAAACGTAGACGCTTCACTATTGTCAAAAGGTCAATCAGGGCAAAATCTTCAAACACTTAACCCGTACCCCTTACGTCAATCATATTTAGACTCATCCAATAATTTTTAAAAGTCGGCGCCCATATTGAAGAGAGTCACTGGCTGACCCCTTCTTAGATTACTTTTAATTTTATAACGTTAATCATTTTATTATATAGTTAGTTAATCGTGGTTGTTAAGAAATTCATTTGTTGAAGAGAATAAGCACATCTATTAAAAAAACTCTTTGATAAAGAACGAAGTCAAAAGTAGGGTTTGGAAAAAACCGGAAAATTTTGAAAACCGGTTTTTCGGTTTTTTACAAAGCGGGAACCGGTAAACCGGTTTTAAACCGGTTTTTTTTCAACATCTTAAACGATAACCGTTATTAATGAATATATCTATTGGGAGTCCAGGCATTCTTATTTAAGCCATTTGGTATTCAAATGGCTTAAATATAATCGGACTGCCTGCGATCCGAACCCAAGAAAGTTATTATTACTACTATTTCAATCCAGTGCATGCTTGAGGATTTCTTTACATTCATAGAATACAAAAAATCCAAAAAATACATATATATATTTCTCCATACATTTGCTATGGGAGAAATCCTAACTTTAGGAAATAATCCAAAAAATATCCCCGGGCTTGGTGTAGTAGGTAGTGTGCCTACCTTCTATATCGAACGTCGCAGGTTCGGGCCCCAGGCAGTCCGATGATTTTATTTAAGCCATTTGGGTATCAAATGGCTTAAATAAGAATGCCTGGACCCCAATATAGATATATATTCATAATAACGGTTATCGTCAAAGTCTTAAATGGCTTAAGTTGCCTGTGTGAATGTGTGTGAGTGTGAATGTGAATGAAAAAAAAGTGTGTTTTTTTTTTAACTCAAAAAATTGTAGGAATTTCGGGAGCCGAGTATTTTTCCTGGAATCCTCATAACGACCTCTGTAAGACGCAAAATTTCGTCATTCCAACGGAACATTGGTCAAACAGAGCAAGACAGACGGATAGGCAGACACTCCGCTATTATTATATATATATTATTTAAGTATTGGAAAATTCGGCATCTAAGGCCATTTAGACCTCATCCCTATTTATTTCAAATGATTGATAGCCAATTCAAATGAAATGAATTTTTCTAGCTTGGAACGGGAAGCGAACCCGAAACCCCAAGCCACTAGAAGCCAATGTCTTCTATCTGAGCCATGGGTCACAGGCTAATTTATAATTTGAATACAAGTATTACTGAAGAAAAAATTTAAAAAGAAAAACCGAATTCGGTTTCTCGGTTTTTGAAAATTAGCCAAAAAACCGGTTTACCGGTTTCGGTTTCCACCCATGTCCAAACCCTAGTCAGAAGCAGCCAAAAACAAAGTCTCTGGTCACACGGGTCACACGGGGCGATTAGTCGCTGCTTATTTCTAGCCTCGATTGGTCGCTGCTTTTTGGTAGTAGCGATTAGCATTAGTCATACGAATTGTTCTTCATTTGTTGATTTTAGATTTAATTCATTCATTAATTTGTTTAATGCATCTTGTGGTAAATTTTTTTTCATGTAATTTTTGTTTTTGGTATCCCACAATTCAGGATATTTTTGATATATTCTTTTCTTTTTAATTTTAAAATTGGCTCGGACCCTGGTAGGAATACACAATTGGGCCAAGCCTCGGACCAGGCTTGGACCAATCGTGCCGAGCATTGGGCGAGGCTTGGGGCAAGCCTTGTCTAACCATTGGGCGAGGCTTGGTCCAAGCCTTGGAATGATAACAATGTACCCAGCCTTGGGAATCAAAAAAACCAAGGTTGGCCCAAGCCTCGAGAATCAAAAAAACCAAGGTTGGCCCAAGCCTTGGAAAACAAAAAAATGGATGGTCGATCCAAGCCTCGAGGAAAAAAAAGTTGTTTCTCGAGAGATTTGAACTCGAGCTTTTTGGTTTTGTTCTTCATTTGTTCACTGCCTTTACGCTCTCGTACACAGTTGTTATATTGATATGACTCTCTTTTAAGCTATTTGATTTGCCTTTTATTTTAGCTAAATAAACTTTATCAAACAATCACCAGATTTAAAATATATATTACTGTTTTTTTCAATTAATAGTACTTGATTTAATTTAATTTTTTTTTTTTTTAATTACATGATGGGTCAATTAAGCATTGGGCCAAGCCTGGTCCGAGGCTTGGCCCAATGGTCACTACCCAAGGCTCGGTTTAATAATATAATACCATTGGGCCAAGCCTCGGTCCAGGCTTGGTCCATTCGTCTTCCCAAGGCTCGGTTTAATACTATTGGGCCAAGCCTGGTCCGAGGCTTGATCCAAGGCTTGGCCCAATGGTATTATATTATTAAACCGAGCCTTGGGAAGACGATTGGACCAAGCCTGGACCGAGGCTTGGCTCAATGGTATTATATTATTAAACCGAGCCTTGAGTAGTGACCATTGGGCCAAGCCTGGTCCGAGGCTTGGTCCAATCGTCTTCCCAAGGCTCGGTTTAATAATATAATACCATTGGGCCAAGCCTTGGATCAAGCCTCGGACCAGGCTTGGCCCAATAGTATTAAACCGAGCCTTGGGAAGACGAATGGACCAAGCCTCGGACCAGGCTTGGCCCAATGGTCACTACTCAAGGCTCGGCAAATGACAACTGGCCCAAGGTTCGGCCAATTGTCAGCATTGGCAATTCCTACCAGGGGATGCCCGACAATGGCAAAATCTTAATATATTCTTAAAAATGCTATTATTTCATTTGCTGACCATTTTAGTAGGCCTGAATTTGACATATTATTAAAATATCTACATTCAGTGGCGGTCCCAGGATTTGGTCAAGGGGGGGCCCAAATTTTTTTTTTTTAATTCATTTAAGCTTTTTTTCGGCAGCGAAAGCCATTTAAACCCTGTCTCTATTTATTTCACCGGGATTGTTAGCCAATGGTCCAAAATTTATGTAGAGAAGGTGAAGAGGCAGTGACGCACACCAGAAGAGTAGTGGGTAATAGGGGTGATATTTATTTAGTTCCGGATTCAAATTAACATTGATAAAGAACTGTATTCGTTTACAAATTTTATAATATGCTAAAACAAAACGGTACAATTTTGAAGACTCGTGTCAGAACATATTTCGCTCGTCATTGAGTACCGAAGATGCCCTCGGGCCTTGGTGTAATAGGTAGCGTGCTGGCCATTTGTACCGCGGGTTCGCATCCCGTCTCATGCGACAATTTATTTCAATTAGATCGGCTACCAATTCAATTGAAATCAATGGCCTTCGATGCCGAAAAAGATCTTAAATGAAATTAAAAAAAAGAAAATTGTCCGAAAATCATTTAAACAATTGTATTGTCTAATTTGAATAATATCAAAATGATACGTCACTCTCGCATAGTAGCCATCTTCAAAAAATTTTAATAGCCACCTTTTAACCCTTAAACAATGTAGAGCTATATTTCTGTAACCGTTAACATACACGAAAACATGAGCAAGTCAAAAATTGATCAATTGTAAAAAATTACCAAGTTTACTGAAATATCATGATTAATAACACTGTGCTACAAGAAAAAAAGCCCCGAGAAAATTCCTTCAGATTCTTAAGTCAAATGACCTCCTGAATCCAAATATGACCTCCGTTTTCCTTCACCACGTACCGTTTTCGGGGGGGGGGGGAGCCCTCTACTTATTTCCACCCCTTTTCGTTAATTATAGGGCCACGAAAAAAATTTGGAGGGATGAAAAGGAATATTTTAGCCTTAACATTTCTTCAGAAGGTCTAGAGAAGTGAAAAGTTAAAAAACATTAACATTTGGATCCAAGGGGGGGGGGGGGGATGTGGGGGAGGATTTTGTCGCTTAAAATGCAAAAAAATCATTAAAAATAATCATCAAAATCATTTTCAAATGATCGATTTTTTCACAATTTTTTCACTGATTTTCTACATATTCCAGCGTACAGACCCACCTCACCCTTCCTTAAATATCCCTCAACTAAAAAAATATATATAGGATAAGCCGGGTGGGGTGTGAGCGATTCCGAAGCGCTTGCAAGAAGATGGAAGATTCAGAGCTCAGTTTGCCAAATTGGCAAATATGAGCCTATAACTTTTTTTTTGGGCTGATCTCCACAAATTTAAAGTTATATTTACGGATTCTTCTAAGTCCTTCAATATTGCCATATTTTATCTAAAGGGGTAGAAATTATTTCTTGTCAAAGTTTGAAAAAAATTCTTCTTGCAAGGGCTTCGGAATCGCTCACA
Source organism: Euborellia annulipes (assembly GCA_023213315.1). Classification (NCBI taxonomy): domain Eukaryota; kingdom Metazoa; phylum Arthropoda; class Insecta; order Dermaptera; family Anisolabididae; genus Euborellia; species Euborellia annulipes. The sequence continues at coordinate 5,501 of JAKCPI010007045.1, read as the reverse complement.
CCCCACACCTGCTTTATCCTATATATTTTTTTTTAGTTGAGGGATGTTTAAGGAAGGGTGAGGTGGGTCTGTCCGCCTGAATATGTAGAAAATCAGTGAAAAAATTGTGAAAAATCAGAAAAAATTGATCATTTTTAATGATTTTTTTGCATTTTAAGGGACAAAATCCTCCCCCGCATCCCCCCTTAGATCCAAATGTTAATGTTTTTTAACTGTTCACTTCTCTAGACCTTCTGAAGAAATGTTAAGGCTAAAATATTCCTTTTCATCCCTCCAAATTTTTTTCGTGGCCCTATAATTAACGAAAAGGGGTGGAACTAAGTAGGGGGCTACCCCCCGAAAAGGTACGTGCTGGGGGTAAACGAAGGTCATATTTGGATTCAGGAGGTCATTTTACTTAAGAATCTGAAGGAATTTTCTCGGGGCCAGAAAAAAGTTTCATTTTGTAGCACAGTGTAATCATACCTAGGGTTACCATGATTTATTGAGGCCAGATCCGGGCAGACTACTTCCGGAGGTCTAGGGGGCTTGGAAAAATTTTTGAAAATTAGGCACTAAAATCTGCGTTTTTAGCTATCTATTCTGGCAAATTTATAATTTTTTGTTTAGTTTTAAAATATTAAATAAAACTTTTGAATTTTTGTCGGTCCAATGGGGGGGGGGGGGGGGCCCGGGCCCCTCTGGGCCCCCCCCCCCCTGGGACCGCTAGTGTCTACATTTATTTAAATAGAACAGAACAAATTGACAGGTCAACTGCAGTTTAGAAATTATGATATTGAGTTGTCAAACGGGTCAGACGGACCAATAGAAAGCATCGGCTGGGTCACGTGATCACTCTACTCGGAAGCTTGAGGCGACTAGATTAGAACATGTTCTAATCCAGTCGCAGCGACTATTTAGTAGTAGCAAGTGGAGTTAGTAGTAGCGACTAGGCTGTCACATGATACGATCACTCGCTACTATTGAAATAATCAGCGACTAAAACGCCCCGTGTGACCGAGGCTTTATTGAATTTTAAGACGTTTCGGGTCAAATTTATTATCCCACAAAATTCAATAAACACACTGGCGTCATTTCAACTTTTTCTTGGGGGGGGGGGGGGCAAATTTTTCTTGGGGGGCAAAAATTTTTTTTTCTTAAAATTTACTTACAAATGAGTACTCAAATTTGGCCAAAACATTTAATTTAATTAATCGTTCAATTTTGTACAGTTTGTATACTCGTAGATGTATTTTGGAGTATTTTATTTAGAATAATATAAAATTTTATAAAAATCAGAGCCCTTGGGGGGGGGGGCAGGGAGGGGCCTTTGCCCCCCACCCCCAAATGATGCCTATGATTAAACAACCAGGAAATTTGTTTTTAGCTGCTCTTCCTTCTTCTTAAACAATTATTTCAATTATAAAAAAAAAAAACTTTATTCAAACGTATCGATAAGAATTTATGTTTATACAATTATTATAGACCACATGTAAATTGTATTATAATTTTTAAAAGAATTATATTTTATAATATATTTTATATTCTTAAAGAGATGTTAGATCTTTGTCGAAATGTTTTTTTTTTTTTTTTTTTAAGGAACATTCACACTTTTTTCTCATTCACACTCACATTCACACAGTCTTTTCGGCAACTTAGGCCATATAAGACTTTGACGATAACCGTTATTTATGAATTTATCTATATTGGGGTCCAGGCATTCTTATATAAGCCATTTGGTATCCAAATGGCTTAAATAAAATCACCGGACTGCCTGGGGTCCGAACCCGCGACGTTTGGTATACGAGGTTAGCACGCTAACCTATACACCAAGCCCCGAGGGCAATATTGTCGAAATGTTGATGAATAGTTTCTTTTAATAGAAACTCTTATCATTGACTGCATCCTTTTCTTGTTAATTGAATTTAATTATTAGGTATATTAAGAAAAGAAAAACGTAAAATGAATTTAAGCCTATCTAAAAATTAAAAAAAATAAAAGCAAACGAGTGAGTTCTTGGAACGCCTGCCAGGAACTAAGTTCTTCCCGCCATTTCTTCAACTCCAAATATAATTTAATATAGAATGAGATAGAGAGAAAGAGAATTCTCTAGAGCTGATGGGGGATAGGTGTGACCTCGCCTTCCTCCGCCGGCTCCCGGGCGCTGTAACGCATTTTTGTTATTGCTATCTTTTGTTACGGAACGTTTTCTGCCAATTCACCCTACTTTAAGCCGTGTAAAAGAACTTCGTTTCAAAATTTGAGAGGATTTTTACACTAGAGTGAGAAGCCGTGTAATGTAAATAAATAGTAAATATGTATAATACAAACGATTGGGTGAAATTATTGTACCATGTGAATCCTTTGGAAGGAAAAACTTATTACGGGTTGTGTTTTAGATTTAGATTAAAGAGAATGCTCAGACTCTAAATTATTTTTATTACATATTTTTTATATATTTTGGATGCTGGAATATTTTGATATAAAATTTTTTTTACAATTTTTACTATTAATTTTACTTTTAATTTTTATGGATAACAATTTTTTTTCAAGTTGAATGGACTAATATGATTAAGTAAATTATCGATGCATAGAATGCCCAAGTTGTTTATGGCATAGGAATGCATGGATGCATGCATGCATACACACTTGCATGTCATCTACGACGTCATATCCTGAGCAATGTCATTAGAAATAATTAGTTGGGGGGATGGAAAGGGAAGGCACTGCAAATGCAACATTATCACCATCTAACCGTTCTAATAATATCATTCGAATGTCCAAATAAAAAATTCAATTTCACTCCCCCTCTGTTTATTTTAACAAAAGAGAAAGAGAGAGAAGAGGGACTAGGGTGGGGTGAAATGATTCGTTATACACATTCATTTTATTTTCAATTTATTTATTTTTTGTTAATAACATTTTTTATACAGTATTTTTAAATAATTTATATATTCAAAAATTATATATTTTTTTCTTATAGTTGGTTATTTAATAATATCGATATTACCACAAGCATTTATTTACATATAATTTTTTTTATAAAAAAAATTTATTATATCTTGAATGAAAATTTAGTTGAGGCAGGCAGAATCAAAAAAATATCCGAGACTTAGCAGCCAAATCTATATATAATATTTGACATACTAAGATGACGTTTCAATCCCTTACCCATCTTCAGAAAGCCGAAACGTCAGTCTGGTAATGTAATTATAATAAAATAGATTTGGCTGTTCAATCTTGAAGTTTTTTTTTTTTTTTTTGTTCTCTCAAAAAATTATATACTTCTTAAACTTCGAAAAGCCTCTAGATTTATGATCATTGTGACTTGCATTCTTTTCTAAGCAACAAAATTTATGTGTCGTTTGGACCACCAACAAAAACGATATTTATTTTTATTTTTACTTTCTCGTATAGAGAAAGTTATGTAATCGTAAAAAAATTCGACTTCGAGATTTTGATGTTTCTCCACGTTTTAGACCTCCCTGAGTCCAAAAAAACCATTTTTGGCATTATGTCTGTCTGTGTGTGTGTGTGTGTGTGTGTGTGTGTGTGTGTGTGTGTGTGTGTGTGTGTGTGTGTGTGTGTGTGTGTAAACACGATTGCTTAAAAACCAAAGCAGCTAGATCGATGAAATTTGGTATATGCTCCTTACACTAAAATTGTAGATTTCTATCAACTTTTGGAGTAAATAAGTCACTTGGAAGTAGTACTTTACTTAAAAAGTTTTTTCAAAAATTTTGAAATTTTCAATTTTTTTGTTATATTATAATAAAATAATCTATTTTAAAAAGTTTTTATTCTTTGACATTTTTTCGAAAACTAAATAGTTTTTGAAATAATCAAAGAAGAAATAGAAAATTTTCGTTAATTTTGATAAAAAATCAAAACAAAATCATACAGGTGTCATTAAAAAAAGGGTAAATATAAGCAAATGAATTTGTGAAACAAATGAATTTGTACCTATTTGTAAGTAAATTTGAAGAAAAAAACGTTTCCCCTCGCCAAAAAAAAAATTTGCCTTCCCCAAGAAAAAGTTGAAATGATGCCACTGACCTCAGTTGGTTCAGCGCACAAGAATTCAATCTCTCTATAATAAGATTTTAACTCTCTAATAAAATGGCAATCGAAAAATATTTTGTTTCTTGAATATTCAAATAGAGTCATATTATTTCTAAAGAATGAATTATAAAATAAATAGAGGTCTATATAAAATTATTTCTTTCCATTAAGTGCATTTGTTAAATGACTCATATTCATGGTGTTAATGGGAAGAAATAATTTTATATTTATTCAGAGGCGTGAATATATTTATTATGTTATAAAATATGGAGATTTGTTCAGGGGTTAGATGAAAACACTTCAGATAAATATATTTTTTTTAATTACTTAATTAATCAATTAATTTTGTAATATTTTTTTTAACTATTAAATGGTTTAGCATACGTGTGTTTTTAACTGACAACCGATTAATCAAATTTTAATAAACTATAAATATGTTTAGAATAAGAATGCCTGGACCCCATATATGTATATTTATTAATAACGGATATCGTAAAAAGTCTTATATGGCCTGAGTTGCCGAAAAGACTGTATGAATGTGTGTGTGAGTGTGAGTGTGAATGAGAAAAAAGTGTGAATGTTAAAAAAAAAAAAAAAAAAAAATATGTTTAGAAAAAATTTAACGTGTGGACATTTAACAAATAAATAATGAATATAAGTATAGTTGTTGAGTATGTCCTCCCTATCAACATCGAAAAAATAAAACGTGTCATCCATCGCACGACATCAGAGCTCATTTTTATTCATCTGCTTCAAGTTGATGTATATGTTTGTCTGTATTTGTGCGTGGGTTTGTATAACTGTGCATCGACTGGGGTTTAAAAAGGGTTCCAACCGGCAATGGAGAGTTCCGTTGAAACGCCGCGTTTTAAGGGCCATCCTGCTATATAGTAGTAGAATTAGTGTGTTTTTGGAGGGATGGTTTGTCGAAATCGATTGTGTGTGTGTCTATGAGAGAAAGGGTTAAAACAACCACCTCGCCTCACTTAGGCCGACTGCACGCCAATTTGTCCGACAGATTTAATCCGGACGCTGCTTTGGCTGAAGTCTCGTCATCGTTGTGGTTGTTGTTGTAGCCTATTGTTGTTGGGTGGGTATTTGAAATAGAGAGCGTAGCTCGGATCGACAGCAAAAACTGCTTAACATCGTGTTGAGGTTGTAAATAAACGAAGATAAAGGCGCAATCTTAAAAAAAAAAAGAAATTAGTTTTTGTCATTCATCATCTCCCTTCATCTCTTTAGTCAGAGATACTCTTTTGTAGAGGAAACAAATTTTTTTGACAAGGAAAAAAAAGTAAAAATTGTTTTATTGTTTAAAAATTAACGACATTAAAAAGATTTTTTTCAATATCTCCGCAACCAAATTAGCTAGCGCAATGAATGTGGGCGCAAACGTTAGAGGACAGTGTCCTCTTTCGGATACCCTATCGACCTTTCCAAATAATATCCAATTGAGGGAG
>JAKCPI010007044.1:0-25269 GCA_023213315.1 Euborellia annulipes | reverse complement strand
AAATTTTTTTATATAATAATTTCAAAAAAAATTTTTTTTTTCTCTTACTATTAAATTTATTAGGTTTATAAATTTGAGATGTTCAAGAATTTGGAATTTGCAAGGTCCTAAGTTTAAGTATAGACAAGGAAAAAGAATGGTGGCATTCCTAGAATTTTGCTAAGAGGGGTCTTAGAATTTTTGGACAGAGAAGAAGCAGTGGCACATTCAAGGAGGGGAGGAAAAACTTTAGTTCTGGATTCAAATTAGCATTAATGTTTGATTAAAATCATGCAAGCAAGAGCCGGGCTCTAGCTAGTGATTCCATTCTATTTCAATTCTTAAATAATTTCTTTTACATCGAAATAACTAGAGCAAATGATAGTCAGCAAATCCTGAGTTTAGCATCCGAGAATCTGAGAAGCTGAAATAAATATAAAAAACAATTCATTATTTAAAAAATGTCCGATTGTTTGTAGAGGCGTTGCGATCGGGCAGATGGCGGGCATATCGACATGCGGCAGCCATCTTTTTTTTTTAATATTTTAAGTCTTTTTCGGCAACGAAGGCCATTTAGACACCGCCTCTATTTATTTCAAAATTATTGGTAACCAATTAAATTGAAATAAATTGTCGCATGAGACGGGGATGCAACCTGCGACCCCTTGATACAGAAGGCCAGTACGTTAACCCTTACACCAAGGCCCGAGGGCGGCAGCCATCTTGTTTTCTCAACTAATTTAAATGAGATTGTCACAGATATAATAGCCTTTGTAATTTAACTGAATTGTAGGCCTACCTGAAGAAGGCCACAGAATGAGTGGACCAGTGTATTTGTATATAGGACCCATATATAAATAAATTCAACTCTAGCCTCGATAGCCGAAAAGGGTTAAAAAACAAATCAATTAAGGACAGCAAATAGAAAATGAATTTAATTAAGAAAGCAGAAAAGCCACACCAGGGACACAATATTTTTTCTTCTGGTCACTTTCGATCTACTGTGGGTGTCCCTGGTGCGGGCGTGTATATCCCTGTGTGTCCCTAAAGGTTCACTATGCAGACTCCGCTGCGGGGGAAATGTGGATCCCTCGATCATTTTTTAATCATTTTTACTGGGGAAAAGGCTTGCTTGATTGTAAATTTGTAATATAAAGATCCAAGAACCCCACAAATGTTTTTTTTTTTTTTTTTAATCCTGATTAGATAAAAGAAGAGGAGTATCAAATATATACTTATAATTCTATGTTTCAGATGACGAAATTTTTTTTTATTATTTAAAAAAAGTGAGAGAGAGAGAGATTAATAATAAATTTTATCTAAGGAGAAAAAAGTAGCAACTTAATAAATAGTCAATTGGCGCCGACATGTTGGAGAGGAAAGTTTTGGACACCCTGCAGGGGTCTTCATCTTCAAACTTGCGCAATTCAAATTCCCTTTAAGAGAAAGATAGAGAGAGAAGAGCAATAAATCTCATCTCTGATTAATTAAAAGATTTATCGAATGTCGCCTGCGACGCCTCTAAATCAATCGAATAAATAAATTATGCAAAAAGGAGTTGTCGCTGTTTGTTAAATAGAGCTTATACATTTTATCCAAGATGGTTGCTTCGATAGAGTGAGACAGAGGAGTCCTCGGGTCGACTACCGGACAGGACACACCTTGATCCCCCGATCGACCAACGGGTTTCGACAGGCACCCAAAGAATTCGGAAATTAATTATTCGAAATAATTTATAGACGGGGTGGAGATAGAGATTCAGATTTAGATGCAGATTAACGAATTATTATCATAACCAAAAGCTATTTATTTAAATACCGTATCTTGAGATTTTTTTAAAGAATTAATTAAATTAATCTTACGTTAGAGAAATTAATATTTGTCAAATTAGAGCTCATTCATTGGTCATGTTTTAATAAATAAAAAATGGGGTACAGCTTAAAAAAGTGTTAAATAAATAAATAATAATATTGATAAATCAAGAACGCAGGGAAAAAAAATTTTTCAAGCTGAAGAATTGACATTAGACTGTCCCGAAGAAGATCCTGATTGGCGCTCGAAACGTCGACAGAAAAAATTGTTTTTAATTCTCTCCTCAACTTAACACTCCTATATTTATATTATTCCCCACCTCCCAAATTTTAAAGAAAAAATTTTTTTTTTTTTTTTTTTTAATTTCTAAAAGTGTTTAAAATTTTAACGCTTATAATTTATTTTATTTATTGAGTTTGAGGGATGGTGAATCGTTATATCAACTTCTAAGGCAATTAAAAGGTTTGATATTATTAAAATAATAAAATTCATTAAATAATCAAAGACCGGCCTTTTTTTTACAATATTTTGGAAGTAAAATTTTAAAATCTGCAAAAGTTTTTAACTATTTGTACAATAAATATGAAATTTCCGGCCACTATTCCGTGATGTATTCCTATTTGATAAGAAAACTATTATTGCTTACTTCTCAATTCATGTTGCCAACTTAACTGAACTGAAGTGAAGAGGAGGCAATGGCTAAGCCGGTTAAGCTGAGGATTACAGAGTCCGAAGTCTCAACACGGCTCGGGTTCGAATCCAGCTTGCCGCAAAAATTCAAAAACATCCTGCCGAAGTCGCCTCTTAGGGTAGGTAGGGGGATAGCCCCACCGTGGTATCACAAAGGGCCTAATTGGCCAAGTGTGTTCCCTCTTGGGAACGGCCACTTCAACCTAACCCTCATCTCCAACTGAAGTGAATTTAAATCAGCTGTCAAGCTAGCGGCATACGGTGTAAAGTTAGCTAAGCATATAAACGCCAATCACAGATTACTTATTTAAGTGAATGAAATCTGACGACGGCTTCAGAAAATAGTCACAAAATTTATAATTATTTGTAGTTTGTAACATAAGATTTTTTCTACTGGCTGTGAATATTAAATACAGTATAAATAATGGAGTGGAGTCAACCAAGGAAATAATAAAAAACAATTTTTTCTGTCGACGTTCTTCTTCGGGAGAGTCTGTTGTCAATTCTTACTGCCCGAGGAAAAGCGTGATTGGCGCTCGAAACGTCGACAGAAAAATTTATTTTGTATTCTTTCCTTGCCTCCACTCCATTATTTATACTGTATTTAATATTCACAGCCAGTAGAGAAAAAATCAAACAAACTACAATTAAGTAAGTTGTAAATTTTGAACCGATATTTCTGGAGCCGTCGTCAGATGATGCATTCACTTAAATAAGTAATCTGTGGTGGCGTTTACATGCGTAGCTAACTTTACACTGTATATGTTGTCAACTTAGCGACATTGAGCTATTATAAATTCACTTCAGTTAAGTTGGAAGCAAAAGGTTCTTGCACAAAATTTGTTTAACATTTTATTACAAAAAAACATTATAAGACAAATTATCTAGTCTAGTTTGTAACATTTTTTATTAAAATAAACCAAGATTAATGGAAAAAATCTCTATTTTTTTCAGTTTATCTTAAAGATAAGAACAAAATAATAACTTACATAAATGGTGGTCGTATTGGGAGCAATGAAATGAACAGAGCCTTACCTGAAACAAAAGAAAAATTTTAATTAGTGTTTTGAGCTTTCATATAATAGATGTAAAGCATCAGTGAATATTTAAGGATAACAATACGAGAGAGACTATAATAAATCCAAAAGGAAAAGCATAATAAATCATTTTAGTTATTTTAGATTCAAAGACATATCTGTATTCTTTCTTTTTTTTTGTTCTGATTATCTTTTGGTGGCCTTTTTTGGTTTGGTGTAGTCAATTTTCCTATTCGAAGAAACCATTCGGAAATCTCTAAGTAATTAGTCAAAAGCTTCAATGCTATCGACTCATTTGTCTTCAAATGGATTTCTATTTTCAAGAGAGGTGATGGGGTGGTCAGTCAAATAGACAATGAACGCCTTAGGAAAGAAAAAAAAAAACAAATTTTTTAAAAATTATACCATTAAGAAGGTATTTTTTATCCAAGTAAAATTTTATTCAAGAGAAAGAAAAACTTCACATTCCCAAAAAAGAAAGGAGTTTGGAAATTAGATTGTCGAAATAATATTCAAAGAATACAATAATATACTAATATTCAAAGAATATAATACTGGTGATAAAATTCAAATTTGCTGGATTTATGCTCACGTAGTGAAACCTGAGAGTTCTCCCTCATTAGATCAACCATAGATAAGTGGATGCAGCATTTCGTAACGCTTTGAGGCGGGGGTGGGCAAAAGCCGGCCCGCGGGCCGGATCCGGCCCTTTTGCTTACTTTATCCGGCCCGTTGAAAAATCCCTTTCATGCGATTTTGTTGAAATCAACAGTATTAGTGTGCGTAGTGTACATATAAATAATGAAATATATAAATAATAGAGAGTATTATAATTTCGAAGAGCTGTAACCATATACCTACTTTAATATATGGAACATACTAGGTCTGTTCGATTATAATCTTTCATTAACTGATTTATTTAATGACCATTAATTTAATATAATAGATCATATTTCTTTAAAAATTACGTGACATATTTTACTGGGCACGAATTGTTCGCATGGACACCCAAATAAGACAATTTATTATTACTATTATCTATTATTAACTGTCAAATTTCTTTGTCCAAATGCTTTAAAATGATACTTAGAGTGTTTTTGTCAAGAAAATTTCTTGGGCAGAGAAAAACTTCACCCAAAACATTCGCTTGCGGTATAGTCCTCCTGCCCGGGAGACATTTTGAAAATTTCATTTGGCCCGCGCTAAAAAGGATTTGCCCACCCCTGCTTTGAGGGGAATGAATTGAGCTTAATCTACCGTGCGTAGAAGTTTCACTTCTTGTCGCACCAAATTTTTTCCCGATATATTTTAATTAGGTATATATTGCATTTTAATTCAACCAATACAGTATTATATCTACAATATATATAAATTTTTAAAATTTATTTTAACTTTCAGGCTTATAATTTTAATATAAAAAATCTGGTGTGACTGATCGCACAGCACACAACTTTCTCCTAGCTTTGAAAAGAGAAAGTTGTGTTCAGTGCTTGTCACACCAGATTTTTTGTGTCTAAATATAATAGAATTCAAGATGTTAAATTGATAAACAGAAAAATATTTATATCTTGTTACCAAAAAGACTGTGTGAGTGTGAGTGTGAATGGGAAAAAAGTGTGAGTGTTAAAAAAAAGAGTAAAGTGTACGTCAAAATGATTCAATGGTATTTTTGAATTTTTAATCAAAATCGTTGGAGCGAATTTTGAGAAAAAAAAAAAATATCCACTGACAAAACCCCCCCCCCCCCCCCGAATATCCCCCCCCCCTCCCCCATTTAAAACTTTTAGTTTTAATAATATGGGCAAAACGAGAGATTCACAACAGACACGGGGCACCCCTGGCACCTCCCCAGAGACACCCCCCAAAACATCCAAAAAACGCCAAAAAGGTGAAAAAAAAGAGGGGTTTTCCAAAAACTTTCTCTCTTGAGGTACAAGAAAAAAAGAGAAAGCAACCCCCCACCCCCCCATGATGTCAAGGTCTTGAGGAAGAAAGAGGGCAGGACCGGAAGAAGGAAAAGACAAAAGGTGCACGGGGCGCCTGTGGCAAGTGCCGGGCCAGGACCCAGACCACAAACGGAAAAAAATTTAAGAATAGGGAGGGGGGAGAGATCATCAATGCCTTGATATACATCAGTAAAGTATTGATATTTACTAGTAGTTGTTGGCTGATTTTGTTCAAATTCCCAGAGGGGTACGAAGGACAGACTAAGTTGGGAAATCCACTTTTTTCGATTCAGGGAACCACAAAACGTGAATATCCATCAAAATCTCGACATCGAATTTTTGACATGAATCCAATACTTTCTCTCTATATATAATACATATATGGGTAAGAGAAAGTAAAAAGAGGAATCATTTTAATGCCATTTAAATCCTAAAATCAAAACAATACTTTCTCAAAGTATACTTGGTATTCGAGAAAGTACAAAAATAATACGCACAACAAACAAATAAGAGGAGTGAGCAGACCATAGAGCTAGTCACTTTTTTTGTTACTTTAATTACACTAGTCGACAAAAATGAACTTTTTTTCTTTCACAAGAATGAAGATATGAAATTCTAGAAGTATTTTTCACCCTGAATTCAGATATGTAGTTAGAATTTTTCCATCAGGCACAGTTTTAGAGATATAGAGCAAAATAGATTTTAGTCGAAAATGGGCTCTAAAACGGCTTTTATTTAGAATGTTCAAATTATTTTTAACGCCGCACCCCGTCAAATTATGCAGATAGTTAGAATACATATAAATTTTAAGTTTCATCCCAATCGGAGGTCATTTAGACGTGTTAAAAACGGCTTAAAGTTTCAAAAAAATCGAAATTTTCAAGATTTTTTTGGCTTTGGTCACCCCTAATACAATTTTAGATACCCCTGAATGCAAAACACATATATGTACGATATTCTATAGTTCTTTGGCTTTCTAAAAAATCATTCATTCATAAAAATCTGCTAATTATTAACGAAATTATTAACAAAAACGTCAGCAAAGAAAAAACACAAGTACACTCACTGGACGAAAAAATGGACCTCTTGTTCTTTTAGAAGTAGAAAGAAAGATATGAGATTCAAAAAATATTTTTTTTAATAATATATAATAAAGTTAGTGCCCGTGACTCGATGCTCAGAGAGGATACATTAGCCGGGCATACACGGAGAGGTAGAACTGTCGGTTTTGACCGGGGCGGTCCAATCTGTCGGGTCGATCCGCCACGGTTAAAACTTTCGTTATCAATTTGGCTTAAACAAGTGGAGTTTGATCTGTCGGGTTGGACCGGGGCCGACCAATCTGTCGGGTCGATCCGCCACGGTTAAAACCGTCATTATCAATTTCGTTTAAAAAAAAGGAGAGTTTGATCTGTCGGGTTGGACCGGGCCCGGCTAAAACCGCCACGGTTAGAAACCGGCACGGTTAAAACCGTCATCACTCACAAACGTAAAGGAAAAACCCGCAGATAAACCCGTATAGTTGGCCCGCCACGGGCCAAACCGTACGTGTATGGGCAAAATCTTTGGACCGCGGCAGTTTTAACCGCTGATTTGACCAAATCCGTGGACTTTCGTCTTGACGAAAGTTTTGCCTGCCGACTAGACAGATCAAGTCAAGAAGCCATTGGAATTTCCAAGAAAAATGGAAATAGAAAATTATTTAAAAAAAAAAGTAATTAATCCTTTCTTCTCCTTTAAATAAAATCTTTAATTATCTGATTCTGAAGATGCCAAAATGCGATTTAAGGTCCCCTGAGTCCATTTAAGTAGTTTTTGGAATGATGTCTGTGTGTATGTCTGTGGTATTTTGCACACATAAACTAGATGTAAAGGTCAAGAACTGAAAAGCTTTTGGTAAACATCGGACCATTAGGGGGCGCTCTAGAAAGAGGGCCAATATTTTTTTCTTACATAACCTATAATTTTTTTTGTATATTCAGAAACTAGACTTTCTCCCGAGTAAAATGATATATAATATTTGTATCCTAATTTGCCATGACCTTAAATGATATTTAAAAAAAATAATAATAATAAATTTGTTTTTGTGAATGGTGATTAACTAAAATATTTTCGAACATATTAATAGCTTAATTAATTAATAGGGGGAGGGGTAACTTATTTTCTTTAAATGGTCAAAAAAATAAATTTGTAAAAAAATTTTTGAAGTAACATGTCCTCCCCTATCCCCTCCAAAAATCGCGACTTAAAGAGATGGTCCGGGGCGGTCAAAACTGTCGCTTGTCCACTAACGAAAAGATCAGACCGTGAGTTCGGACCGCAGTCCAATCTGTTAGATTGATGCGTGGCGGTCAAAACTGTCGCTTGCTCACTAACGAAAAGATCAGTCAGTGAGTTTGGACCGCAGTCCAATCTGTTAGATTGATGCGTGGCGGTCAAAACTGGCGCGTGCTCGCCCACTAACGAAAAGATCGGTTCGTGAGTTTGGACCGCGGTCAAATCTGTTAGATTGATCCATGGCGGTTAAAACTGGCGCGTGCTCGCTCACTAACGTAAAGATAAATCCGTGCGTTTGGACCGGCACGGTCAAAACCGACGGTTCTACCTCTCCGTGTATGCCCAGCTATTAGCTTCTCGTGGATAGGGTTCGCTTTTTTAATTCAATTGAAGTCCATTTTTTTCGTCCAGTGAGTGTACTTGTGTTTTTTCTTTGCTGACGTTTTTGTTAATAATTTCGTTAATAATTAGCAGATTTTTATGAATGAATGATTTTTAGAAAGCCAAAGAACTATAGAATATCGTACATATATGTGTTTTGCATTCAGGGGTATCTAAAATTGTATTAGGGGTGACCAAAGCAAAAAAAATCTTGAAAATTTCGATTTTTTGAAACTTTAAGCCGTTTTTAACACGTCTAAATGACCTCCGATTGGGATGAAACTTAAAATTTATATGTATTCTAACTATCTGCATAATTTGACGGGGTGCGGCGTTAAAAATAATTTGAACATTCTAAATAAAAGCCGTTTTAGAGCCCATTTTCGACTAAAATCTATTTTGCTCTATATCTCTAAAACTGTGCCTGATGGAAAAATTCTAACTACATATCTGAATTCAGGGTGAAAAAATGCACTAGGTTCACTAATCAGATATCTTGTGAAAAAAACCTTGTCGACTAGTGTTATTAAATACAATTATATTTAAATTATTTTTGTTGAATGGTTTAGTGAAATTTCAATTTATGAGATGATTTCATTTATATTTCCACGAATCATCATACTAAATTTGAAATTACGAAATTTTAATTGAAAAACACGATATCTTTAGAATATTTTTTAAGTCCTCAAAGGGTTCTTTCATTTCTAAAATTTACTGTTAAAAAAAAATTGAAAAAATATCAATCAACAAGTTAATGAATTTACTTATTAGTATGTGGGCGTATTGAATGAGTTATTTGTTTTTTCATGAATTTATGAAGTAATAAATAGAAACCAATCCATAATTTATATTTTTGTTTCTTAAAAAAAAAATGAATTATTGTTTTACAAGTCGGAAAAGCATGTCTAGCATATTAACATAATATGGGTAGATGATATTCAAAAGGGAAGGAAAGACAATTGCTTTTCATTAATCGATTTGTCTGCGTTTGAATCTTTTTTAGTTAAAGACATTCGTTAAGAATCCCTAGTGATGACTCATTAGCTTACAAAAAGATGGAATTTATTTTAGTTATTAAATGAAGAAACCAAGGCTGTGGAAGACTTAAAAAATAAATTCTAAATAGGCAGGGCTTTCGTTGATGTTTTCAGGCTGTATATTTAAGGTGCGGGTTTCGAAGTGCAGATTTTGAGAGGTTCCAGCGGCCACAATTTTGAAGCTATCGATCTTTTTTTTAATTAAAGCTATTTAAAATATCTAAAAAATTATAGAAGCCCTTTTTTTGATTTTCGAAAAAATAAAATTTTTGTTTCAGAATAATCGCATTAAATAAAAGATATTTAAAAAAAATTCGCTCTATAACTTATAGATAATTAAATTAGTAATCATTGTGTTAAAAAATAATTAATTTTCTACCCTTAATTAATTAGCTAGAATCTTTCAAATGAAATTGTATCCTTATGGGAAAACTAACGCCATCTCTTGCCGCCTAGAGTAACTCGCTAGTGAATCGTGTTCTAACGGCTTTTCGACCTTAAGGTCTCGAAGCGCTGATTTTGGGAGGTTCCAGCGGCCACAATTTTGAAGCTATCGACCTCAATTTTTTTTTTTAATTAAAGCTATCTTTTTTTTTTTTTTAACTTAATTAAATGGCCGTCGGAATAACCATTTGGCCAATGGCAAAGTAAGTATGTTTCAGATATAGGAACCCAAGAAAAAAACAATTTTTTTAATCGGGACATAAATCTGACTTCTTATTCTCCGAGATCCTTATGCACTGGTACAAATTGTAAATGTGACCAGTGACTCTGATCTCGGTAATTAAAGCTATCTAAAATATCTACAATTTGTAGAAGCCCTTTTTTTGATAAACATCCTAAAATTTTAGGTGGTTTTGGTCCAAATCCTACGTTTATCAATTTGAATGGATACTAAACGATGTATTATTACATTCTACCAACATAAAAATAAAAATGCTAAAATTTTATAAAATTTGATCAAATCCTATGTTTATCAATTTGAATAGATACACAACGATGCATTTTTATTTTTTCTGTTTGGAATGCATAATAAACGATCTATTCATGGGATAACTTGATATTTAATAAACAAAAATGATATTATTTCACACAAAAATAAGTGAAATCTCAGCCAAAAACATCGGAGATGCAAAAAGGGGCACCTCGCAATATTTTTGCCCATAGTCGAGATGAAATCCAAAAAATGCGCCTGGCTTTTCTGATTTATATAAAAGCGAGGATATATGAAATAAATAAAATTCTGTAGGGGTTTTAATTAAGTGAAAATATTTCCTCGTTTTATATAAATCAGAAAAACAGGCGCATTTTTTTGATTTCACCTCGACTATGGGTAAGGCGCCCCTTTTTGAATCTCCGATGTTTTTGGCCGAGATATATTTAATAAAAGATATAAACAAGCGAGAAAGGGGTGTTTTAAAAATATATTGTTTATTATTTCAATCTCAATCCCAAGGGGCAGGTGTTTATACAATATAATCACTTTTCGATTTAATATCTTTCTCTCTCTCTCTCTAGAGTATAAATTACTTAATTTCCAGGTTGGAAATTCTATTTTCTCTTGTTTTCACGGTTGATAGATGGATCAAATTTTCCTCACGTCTTTTATTTTATGGAGCCTAATTGAAGGATAATAGAGTATAAATAGCCAGGGACTCTTTCTTTTTCACACTTCCCTCATATATCAACCGTCATAAACTCAAGCAAGTGATCAAGTTTCCTAATGCAGTCAGTCGGTAGTCTGGCCAGGCGGGCTCCGCTCCACGGGGGACCTCCTTTAGGGGGGGGGGGGGGCGACTTCATCTAATAACAAGCAACCAACCCTACTGGAAATATTAATTTAAGATAAATTTAAATTGAAAATTAAGCATCTGGTGTAATATTTAGAAATTTTATTTACTAAAATTAGTAAAAAATCATTGTGTGGTTTTATGAAACCACGATGCAAGTGAAACTTTTTTCGGATCGTAGGCGTTTAACTGAAAATTTTCAGAAAATTATTCAATTTAGGGTATTAAATTCGCGTTTTTAATCTTAATTTAATAATTGGAAAATGAGGATTGATAATGGGAAATCAATAGACGAATGTTAAAAATCTGGTGTGACTGGCGCACAGCACACAACTTTCTCTTACCTTGGTAATCGAAAGTTGTGTACTGTGCTTGTCACACCAGATTTTTGTGTCGACATGTATTTAGTTTCCGACAGTAGGGTACAATTGAATTCAAGATGTAAAATTTATAAGTAGAGACCGGATTTTAAGCAAAATGCTTATTGCTCAATTTTATAAGCAGCCATTAGATATTTAATTTCTATACGAATTAGGAAAAACTAAGTGCATTGAGATTGCATTTTTATGCTTTTTTTGCTTTTTTGAGTTTTTATGCTTTTTTTCCCTTTCGTGCTTATTTGAACTTATTTTACGAATATTTATAATTTTTTTTTTTTTTTTTTTTTATTAAAAAACACACTTTTTTCCCATTCACACACGCATACACCAAAAAAAAAAAAATTTTCAAAAGCCCCGCAGTGCGAAAAATTATAGCATTGTAAAAAAAAATTTTTCCGCAGGGTGAAAAAATTTGGTTCCGCAAAAACAAAATTTTTCGCAGGGCGGGACAGAAATAAATTTAGTTTCTTTAAAAAAAAAAAATTTGTATACGCCATTGGTAAGAGTAGAAGTTGCTTATGAGATGCTTTTTTTCAACTTTTATGCTTATTTAACAACTTTTTATTCAAGTTTTTTATGCTTTTTTAAGCACTTTTTTTTTTCCATTTTTTTATGCTTTTTTGTCCGGTCTCTATTTATAAGTATGGGAAAATGTTTATATTTTGATACCATGGCAACCATTTCTCCTATCTTTTCTATGGAGTACAAGAGTAAAGTGGTCTTCAGAAGATTTCAATCACAAAATGAGAATATACATTTTAAAGAGAATCTAAAAAATAATTGATTTTTGAATTTAAAAAAAAATCGTTGGAGCAAATTTTGAGAAAATCGAAAAAAACTGAAAAAGTGAATCAGTAAAGTGCTACTACTTTTTGGTCGATTTTGTTCAAAAGCTTCGTGTCACGTCCCATGGGGGTGCCTAACTTAAATATAAAATTTCAACTTCCTAGCTCTTTTTCGTTCTTGAGATATTTTGTTCACAGACACACAGACACACACACAGACAGACACACAGACACACAGACAGACCATGTCGCAAAAACCACTTTTTGGATTCAGGGGACCTCAAAACGTGAAGATCCATCAAAATCTCGACATCGAATTTTTGACATGAATCCAATACTTTCTCTCTCTATATATATTACATATATACATAGGTAAGAGAAAGTAAAAACTGAGAACAATATTTATTTAGTAATTGGAGATTTGAATCATTTTAAATTATTTTAAAAATTATATTTTATCAATTTAAAAATTGAATAATTAAATCTCACAATTATTTTTTATAATCTTTATATATATAATTCTTCTGTACGTGTGTATGTGACTGAACTCCTCCTAAACGACTGAACCAATTATGATGAAATTTTCTGTGTATGTTTGTGAGAGTCCCGGACAGGTTTTGTTTCACAAATAACAATAAGTTAATGAGTAATTAACCGTTAAAATAAGAAAAAAATAAAAATTAGGAGAAATGGTTGCCATGGTAACAAAATATAAATATTTACCCATGTTTACGATTTTTTATTTATTTACATTTTGAATTCTAAAATATCGGCGTAAATTTTTTGTTTGTGTATCGGGAGAGTCCCGGAAGGGATATAATTCACAAAAAATCTTAAGTTCATGAATAACCGTAATTAACCGTTAAAATAGTCTCTATATATAAAAATGAAAAGGGAAGGCGAGCAAGGGGGTCCAGGGGGCGCAGCCCCCGGCTAGACGGAAAGCCCCGCCGAAGGCGGGGCTTTGCGTCTAGTTTGTTATATATAGAGACCGGATTTTAAGCAAAATGCTTATTGCTCAATTTTATAAGCAACCATTAGATATTTAATTTCTATACGAATTAGGAAAAACTAAGTGCATTGAGACTGCATTTTTTATGCTTTTTTTGAGTTTTCATGCTTTTTTCCCTTTCGTGCTTATTTGAACTTATTTTACGAATATTTATAATTTTTTTGTTTTTTTTATTAAAAAACACTTTTTTTCCATTCACACACGCATACACCAGTGACGTATATAAGGGGGGGGGGGGGCTGGCCCCCCAAAAAAAAAATTTTCCAAAAACCCCGCCCAGGGTGAAAAAATATAGCCCTGTAAAAAAAAATTTTCCGCAGGGTGAAAAAATTTGTTTCCGCAAAAACAAAATTTTTCCGTAGGGCGAGGCGGAATAAATTTAGTTTCTTTAAAAAAAAATTTGTATACGCCATTGGTATGAGTAAAAATTGCTTATGAGATGCTTTTTTTCAACTTTTATGCTTATTTAACAACTTTTTATTCAAGTTTTTTATGCTTTTTTAAGCACTTTTTTTCCATTTTTTAATGCTTTTTTTCCGGTCTCTAGTTATATATATTAAATTTCAACTTTCCTATTTTTGACGTCATGGCTTGTAGCGTCACGGCCTTTGACGTCACGGCTTGTAACGAGACATGCTGATAGTAAAAGCGAAAAAATTTGAGGGGATAAAATAAAAGTTTCACTTTAAAAAATTTTTACAGTTTAAGTTTAAATTTTTGAAGTTAGCACAGCAAATCAATTTCAATTGATTTACGAAACGCTGCATCTTCTCCATTTCGATTTAGGTAATGAGGGTGAAACTCTCTTAAATACGCTCAGACACACAAGAAAATTTCGGTTCATCCGGATGGATACAGACACATAGACAGACAGATCATGTTGCGAAAACCACCCTTTTGGATTCAGGGACCTCAAAACGTGTATATCCATCAAAATCTCATTGAATTGGCTGGCTTATAAATGAATCTCAACACCAGAAGTAGTGAGCTGTCATCAGACAGAACACCTCAAAGTCATTTCATCACTTGATGACTTCGTTATACAATAAATTTATTTATATTAATTAGCAGCCAATTAGTTTAAATAATTTTTTATTGTTTTAATCAAATAAATTAAAAATAAAAAATAAAAATAAAATTATGAATTTATCAATTAATTTTATGCAGATTATAAAAGACGTAAATTTCCTGCATCTCGTTTCGTTCTTTCCTTCTCGTTTTTTTTTTTTTTTTTTTTTTTTTTTATTTACCTAATTAAATTGGATATTATCATATTTCAGAGGAGATAAAACTTTTTCTCAAGGTTTTATTTTTACAATAATTGTGCAAATAAAGTCCACTTAGGCGGCCCGTTATGCCCCATATGCATAATTTAGCCATCTCACCTTGGGCAGAGGTTAAACTTTTATGAATTTTAATACGGAGATAAACAACGACTAATCAACACCGGGATTAAATTTATCGCATTCTCTCTTTTTATATATAAAATTCCATATCTGGCCAGGTAGTAGTTGCTACGCCCTGCGCTGCCGCTGACAATTTACTACATTTTATACCTACGTAATTTTTTTCTCTTTCTTCGTTCGTCCCTTTTTTTTTCTTTTTTGACCGTAATGAAAAGTTAATTTAATCTCAGAGCGGCTCCATTAAAGACCGACAAATTATTTTAAGCTTCTGTGTAGAATGGAAATCGTGATTTTGTTGACTTCTTTTCTACATGCATACAATGGGTATCGTACTCTTAATTAAATTTTTATGGACTCTTCAAACCGATATTTACTATTATTGCGTGGCCAAATGGCCAGGACAGAATCCTAATTAAATGAAAACAAAAAAAAAATTATTTATCGAATTGTTATTTGAATTTGTTTTTAATGAATTTAATCAGCAAGTAGATTATTAAACGATTTTTTTTTTTTCTGAATTTAAAAAAAAGTTTAATAAAATTACTTATTTAGAAGAAATTATAATTTATATAATGTCTGTTTGTAATGCTCTATTTGGTCAACTTCCCGTTGGAATTAAGAAGAGACAGGCATGTAAATAACAGAAAAACCGTCAGTCCCAGCTCGGGTAGCTCGTGGTCGCCATTCACATACCCACAAGTTGTGGGGCCCTGAGCAAAATTAACAGACCGTCTCGGGTTCGGACCCCAGGCAGTCCGATGATTTTATTTAAGCCATTTGTATACCAAATGGCTTAAATAAGAATGCCTGGACCCTAAATAATATATATTCATAACGGTTATCGTCAAAGTCTGAAATGGCCTAAGTTGCCGAAAAGACTGTGTGAATGAGAAAAAAAAGTGTGAATGTTTAAAAAAAAAAAAAAAAAAAAAAAAAGACCTTTAAGTATTCTTTGGAATTGTCAGTGTGGTGATGTTAGAAATGAGAAGACATTCGCGTATTCTTTGCATTGTCAGTGAATGCTAATGGGTCGTTTTGACAACTTACCTACCCCAACATTAAAATAGCCTCCCTATGGGGAAATACATGGTGTTTGTCCTTCAGCTATTTTAATGCTGAACACCATGTATTTCCCCATAGGGAGGCTATTTTAATGTTGGGGTAGGTAAGTTATCAAAACGACCCATTAGCATTCACTGACAATGCAAAGAATACGCGAATGTCTTCTCATTTCTAACATCACCACACTGATAATTCCAAAGAATACTCAAAGTTTTACAATGATAATGAAATATGGAAATAATTTTAAAATAAAATTTTGTTTGAACTCACCTTAATAATTATTATTAATTTGGAAAATTTTTATACGAAAATCAGAGAGCTTTTCATGGGTCATTTTGATAACTTACCTACCCCAACATTAAAATAGCCTCCCTATGGGGAAATACATGGTGTTCAGCATTAAAATAGCTGAAGGACAAACACCATGTATTTCCCCATAGGGAAATACATGTTTGCATTAAACTAGCTGAAGGACAAACAGCATGTATTTCCCCATAGGGAGGCTATTTTAATGTTGGGGTAGGTAAGTTATCAAAATGACCCATGAAAAGCTCTCTGATTTTCGAATAAAAATTTTCCAAATTAATAATAATTATTAAGGTGAGTTCAAACAAAATTTTATTTTAAAATTATTTCCATATTTCATTATCATTGTAAAACCATCACATAATTACTCCTAATATCCCAATATGTTAATTTATTAATAATAAAAAATGGCTCCTGCAGGACAATTGGTTTCTCTTTCATGAAATATTAGAAAGCAATTGTCAAAATTTTAAAAAAGATTCTATCTAGTAATTAAGGTAGGAGAAAAAAATATGGAATTGAAATCAAATGTAAATTTATATTTAAAAAAAAATCTGGTGTGACTGGCGCACAGCACACAACTTTCTCTTACCTTCGGTAATCGAAAGTTGTGTTCTGTGCTTGTCACACCAGATTTTTTGTGTCGACATATATTTAGTTCCCGACAGTACGGAACATATGAATTCAGATGTAAAATTTATAAGTATGGGAAAATATTTATATTTTGTTACCATGGCAACCATTTCTCCTATCTTCCTTATGAAATACAAGAGTAAAGTGGTCTTCAGAAGATTTCAATCGCAAAATGAGAATATACATTTTAAAGAGCATCTAAAAAATAATTGATTTTTGAATTTTAAAAAAAATCGTTGGAGCAAATTTTGAGAAAATCGAAAAAAACTGAAAAAGTACATCAGTAAAGTACTAGTACTCTTTGACCGATTTTGATTAAAAGCTTATTTTCCCGGTCCCGGGGGGTGTTTAACTTAAATATAAAATTTCAACCTCATAGCTCAATTCCTTCATGCTTAAAATTGAACACACACACACCCACACACCCACCCCCCACACACAGACAGACCATGTCGCGAAAACCACTTTTTTGGATTCAGGGGACCTCAAAACGTGAAGATCCATCAAAATCTCGACATCGAATTTTTGACATGAATCCAATACTTTCTCTCTATATATATATTACATATATACATAGGTAAGAGAAAGTAAAAAATGATAATAAAAATTAGCAATTTCAGAGGTTATAATATAAAGGAAGAATACATTTATTCCTTTTTTTTTTTGCTTTATTAAAAAATTAATCAATAAATCTCAAGTTTTTTTTTTATTTTTAGTTATTTCTGCCTTCAGACAATTTAATTGAATTGCAGAATAATGTTTTAATCAAAAAGAAAAGACAATGAATTAAATGGAAATAAATTAAAAAATTAATTAAAATGTCAATTTGAGTGTAAATGCGAAAAGAGAGAAAAAAAGTTTTTGTTAATTTCTCGTTAGAGTATCAAGAATTGCTTATCAAGAAAAAATATAAGCAAAAAACATTATTAATGCTAGATTAGTTAATGTTTAAGATTTCAATGGCCCATTCAATGTATCTACACGGTTGTATTTCCCAATCTTCAATAAAAGAATTAGAAAAAAAATTTTATTTCCATGCGAATATCTCAAAAACTATTTGAGATATTGAATGAAAATTTATTTTGCATATAAATTAAATAAATAAAAATTATTTGAGCATAATTTAAAAAAAAATAATCTATGTTTATTTTTCAAAATTTTAATCTCATATTTGGATATTTTATACACAATAGAGAATCCTAAATAAATACATTTCATAACAATTGGAAACAATTGTTTAAAATGTGTAAAAAGTTCCAAAGGGGACCAAGGGAACCCTCCCCTTATGCAAAATCCCCACAGGGATTTAAGGTGCGCGTCTCGAAAAACCGTTAGGACACGATTGACTACCAAGTTCCTCTAGGCGGCAAGAGATGGCGTTAGTTTTTTCCATAGGAATATCAAGGGATTTATTCCATTTCATTTGAATGATTCCAGCTAATTAATTAAGGGTAAAAAATTAATTATTTTTTAACACAATGATTACTAATTTGATTATCTATAAGTTATAGAGCGAATTTTTAAAAAATATCTTTTGTTTAATACGATTAATCTTAAAAAAAAATTTTATTTTTTCGAAAATCAAAAAAAGGGCTTCTATAAGTTGTAGATAATTTAAATAGCTTTAATTTGAAAAAAATTTGAAGTCGATAGCTTCAAAATTGTGGCCGCTGGAATCTCCCAAAATTAGCACCCTGAGACGCGCACTTTAACGTTGCCTCTATAGAAGATCTAGAAAATGAATTTGAAAAGGGTCCCGTCAGGGGCGGCGCGTCCACTAGTCGAACTAGGCAGTCGCCTAGGGCGGCAACCTGGAGAGGGCGGCAAAAAGGGGAAAAAAAAATTTGGTTCCACAAGCGGCACCCGAAAAAAAATTTTGTTCCGCGGGTGGCAAAAATTTATCGTCTCTAAAAAAAAGGCAAAAAATTTTTTTCGGACTGAAAAAAATTTTAGTTCCGCGCAAGAGAAAATGTTCCGCGGGCGGCAAAAAAATTTTGTTTATAAAAAAAAGGTAAAATATTTTTTCGGACGGGCGCAAGAGAAAATGTTCCGCGGGCGGCGCACGGGAAAAAATTGGTTCCGCGAAAAAAAAAAAAAATTTCGCAGAAAAATTTTTGAGATCAGGGAAAATTTTAAGGAGGGGGGCGGCAATTTAAATTTTTAAAGTTTTTTTTTTTTTGGGGGGGGGGGCGCAAAAAAAATATCTTGCCTAGGGCGGCAGAATAGCTTGCGCCGGCCCTGTGCGGAGATATTCAAGAAACAGTTTTATAATTTATCTGCTTCGCAATTAAAAAAAAAAAATTTTATCAAAAACGTGAACTCGACGGATTTGGACTCTATGACCAACCGTGAGTCCAATGGTGATAATTATTTCGAAACATGCTGTCCCCCCTAAAACCCCCCTTCAAAATTGGAGAAATCGCAATCAGCTCTGTTAATTAAACATCTAATTTCAGATTTAATTAGTGGGTCAGATTCAGAATTAAATTTGATTTTTGGACGCTTATGGGCTACACAATAGCTCTGTTATTTCAATCGTGACGTGGCATTTTCTCTCTCAATTGCAGGTTATCTGGAAAGCTGGATGGGCTATCGGAAAGAGCAGAATCTCCTCTAAAGTTTGCGCCCATAATCATCGCGCTAGGTCATTCCGTTGCGGAGATATTCAAGAAACAGTTTTATAATTTATCTGCTTCGCAATTAAAAAAAAAAATTTTATCAAAAACGTGAACTCGACGGATTTGGACTCTATGACCAACCGTGAGTCCAATGGTGATAATTATTTCGAAACATGCTGTCCCCCCTAAAACCCCCCTTCAAAATTGGAGAAATCGCAATCAGCTCTGTTAATTAAATATCTAATTTCAGATTTAATTAGTGGGTCAGATTCAGAATTAAATTTGATTTTTGGACGCTTATGGGCTACACAATAGCTCTGTTATTTCAATCGTGACGTGGCATTTTCTCTCTCAATTGCAGGTTATTTGGAAAGCTGGATGGGCTATCGGAAAGAGCAGAATCTCCTCTAAAGTTTGCGCCCATAATCATCGCGCTAGGTCATTCCGTTGCGGAGATATTCAAGAAACAGTTTTATAATTTATCTGCTTCGCAATTAAAAAAAAAAATTTTATCAAAAACGTGAACTCGACGGATTTGGACTCTATGACCAACCGTGAGTCCAATGGTGATAATTATTTCGAAACATGCTGTCCCCCCTAAAACCCCCCTTCAAAATTGGAGAAATCGCAATCAGCTCTGTTAATTAAATATCTAATTTGAGATTTAATTAGTGGGTCAGATTCAGAATTAAATTTGATTTTTGGACGCTTATGGGCTACACAATAGCTCTGTTATTTCAATCGTGACGTGGCATTTTCTCTCTCAATTGCAGGTTATTTGGAAAGCTGGATGGGCTATCGGAAAGAGCAGAATCTCCTCTAAAGTTTGCGCCCATAATCATCGCGCTAGGTCATTCCGTTGCGGAGATATTCAAGAAACAGTTTTATAATTTATCTGCTTCGCAATTAAAAAAAAAATTTTTATCAAAAACGTGAACTCGACGGATTTGGACTCTATGACCAACCGTGAGTCCAATGGTGATAATTATTTCGAAACATGCTGTCCCCCCTAAAACCCCCCTTCAAAATTGGAGAAATCGCAATCAGCTCTGTTAATTAAATATCTAATTTGAGATTTAATTAGTGGGTCAGATTCAGAATTAAATTTGATTTTTGGACGCTTATGGGCTACACAATAGCTCTGTTATTTCAATCGTGACGTGGCATTTTCTCTCTCAATTGCAGGTTATTTGGAAAGCTGGATGGGCTATCGGAAAGAGCAGAATCTCCTCTAAAGTTTGCGCCCATAATCATCGCGCTAGGTCATTCCGTTGCGGAGATATTCAAGAAACAGTTTTATAATTTATCTGCTTCGCAATTAAAAAAAAAAATTTTATCAAAAACGTGAACTCGACGGATTTGGACTCTATGACCAACCGTGAGTCCAATGGTGATAATTATTTCGAAACATGCTGTCCCCCCTAAAACCCCCCTTCAAAATTGGAGAAATCGCAATCAGCTCTGTTAATTAAATATCTAATTTCAGATTTAATTAGTGGGTCAGATTCAGAATTAAATTTGATTTTTGGACGCTTATGGGCTACACAATAGCTCTGTTATTTCAATCGTGACGTGGCATTTTCTCTCTCAATTGCAGGTTATTTGGAAAGCTGGATGGGCTATCGGAAAGAGCAGAATCTCCTCTAAAGTTTGCGCCCATAATCATCGCGCTAGGTCATTCCGTTGCGGAGATATTCAAGAAACAGTTTTATAATTTATCTGCTTCGCAATTAAAAAAAAAAAATTTTATCAAAAACGTGAACTCGACGGATTTGGACTCTATGACCAACCGTGAGTCCAATGGTGATAATTATTTCGAAACATGCTGTCCCCCCTAAAACCCCCCTTCAAAATTGGAGAAATCGCAATCAGCTCTGTTAATTAAATATCTAATTTCAGATTTAATTAGTGGGTCAGATTCAGAATTAAATTTGATTTTTGGACGCTTATGGGCTACACAATAGCTCTGTTATTTCAATCGTGACGTGGCATTTTCTCCCTCAATTGCAGGTTATTTGGAAAGCTGGATGGGCTATCGGAAAGAGCAGAATCTCCTCTAAAGTTTGCGCCCATAAACATCGCGCTAGGTCATTCCGTTGCGGAGATATTCAAGAAACAGTTTTATAATTTATCTGCTTCGCAATTAAAAAAAAAAATTTTATCAAAAACGTGAACTCGACGGATTTGGACTCTATGACCAACCGTGAGTCCAATGGTGATAATTATTTCGAAACATGCTGTCCCCCCCTAAAACCCCCCTTCAAAATTGGAGAAATCGCAATCAGCTCTGTTAATTAAATATCTAATTTCAGATTTAATTAGTGGGTCAGATTCAGAATTAAATTTGATTTTTGGACGCTTATGGGCTACACAATAGCTCTGTTATTTCAATCGTGACGTGGCATTTTCTCTCTCAATTGCAGGTTATTTGGAAAGCTGGATGGGCTATCGGAAAGAGCAGAATCTCCTCTAAAGTTTGCGCCCATAAACATCGCGCTAGGTCATTCCGTTGCGGAGATATTCAAGAAACAGTTTTATAATTTATCTGCTTCGCAATTAAAAAAAAAAATTTTATCAAAAACGTGAACTCGACGGATTTGGACTCTATGACCAACCGTGAGTCCAATGGTGATAATTATTTCGAAACATGCTGTCCCCCCTAAAACCCCCCTTCAAAATTGGAGAAATCGCAATCAGCTCTGTTAATTAAATATCTAATTTCAGATTTAATTAGTGGGTCAGATTCAGAATTAAATTTGATTTTTGGACGCTTATGGGCTACACAATAGCTCTGTTATTTCAATCGTGACGTGGCATTTTCTCCCTCAATTGCAGGTTATTTGGAAAGCTGGATGGGCTATCGGAAAGAGCAGAATCTCCTCTAAAGTTTGCGCCCATAATCATCGCGCTAGGTCATTCCGTTGCGGAGATATTCAAGAAACAGTTTTATAATTTATCTGCTTCGCAATTAAAAAAAAAAATTTTATCAAAAACGTGAACTCGACGGATTTGGACTCTATGACCAACCGTGAGTCCAATGGTGATAATTATTTCGAAACATGCTGTCCCCCCTAAAACCCCCCTTCAAAATTGGAGAAATCGCAATCAGCTCTGTTAATTAAATATCTAATTTCAGATTTAATTAGTGGGTCAGATTCAGAATTAAATTTGATTTTTGGACGCTTATGGGCTACACAATAGCTCTGTTATTTCAATCGTGACGTGGCATTTCATTTATAACATTTTCACTCTCAATTGCAGGTTATCTGGAAAGCTCGATGGGCTATCGGAAAGAGCAGAATCTCCTCTAAAGTTTGCGCCCATAATCATCGCGCTAGGTCATTCCGTTGCGGAGATATTCAAGAAACAGTTTTATAATTTATCTGCTTCGAAATTAAAAAAAAAAATTTTAATAAAAAACGAGAACTCGACGGATTTGGACTCTATGACCAACCGTGAGTCGTATGGTGATAATTATATCGAAACATGCGGTCCCCCCCAAAAACCCCCCTTGCAAAATTTCGAGAAATCGCAATCAGCTCAGTTAATTAATGATCTAATTTCAGATTTAATTAGTGGGTCAGATTCAGAATTTAATAAGATTTTTGGACGCTCAATGGGTACTCAATAGCTTTATTATTTCGTTAGTGACGTCGCATTTACTCCCTCAATTGCCGAGTATTCTGAAAGCTGGAGGGGCTATCAGAAAGAGCAGATTCTGCTCTAACGATTGCGCCCACAATCATTGCGCTAGGTCATTTGGTTGCGGAGATATTGATGAAAAACTTTTTTGGGCCCATAACGATTTGCCATAGTAATTTTTTTTTAAATTTTTTAATAAAAAAAAAAAGACTCTACGGATTTGGACTCTATGACCAACCGTGAGTCGTATGGTGATAATTATATCGAAACATGCGGTCCCCCCCCCAAAACCCCCCTTGCAAAATTTCGAGAAATCGCAATCAGCTCAGTTAATTAATGATCTAATTTCAGATTTAATTAGTGGGTCAGATTCAGAATTTAATAAGATTTTTGGACGCTCAATGGGTACTCAATAGCTTTATTATTTCGTTAGTGACGTCGCATTTACTCCCTCAATTGCCGAGTATTCTGAAAGCTGGAGGGCCTATCAGAAAGAGCAGATTCTGCTCTAACGATTGCGCCCACAATCATTGCGCTAGGTCATTTGGTTGCGGAGATATTGATGAAAAACTTTTTTGGGCCCATAACGATTTGCCATAGTAATTTTTTTTTAAATTTTTTAATCAAAAAAAAAGACTCTACGGATTTGGACTCTATGACCAACCGTGAGTCGTATGGTGATAATTATATCGAAACATGCGGTCCCCCCCCAAAACCCCCCTTGCAAAATTTCGAGAAATCGCAATCAGCTCATTTAAATAATGATCTAATTTCAGATTTAATTAGTGGGTCAGATTCAGAATGTAATAAGATTTTTGGACCCTCAATAGGTACTCAATAGCTTTATTATTTCGTTAGTGACGTCGCATTTACTCCCTCAATTGCCGAGTATTCTGAAAGCTGGAGGGGCTATCAGAAAGAGCAGATTCTGCTCTAACGATTGCGCCCACAATCATTGCGCTAGGTCATTTGGTTGCGGAGATATTGATGAAAAACTTTTTTGGGCCCATAACGATTTGCCATAGTAATTTTTTTTTAAATTTTTTAATCAAAAAAAAAGACTCTACGGATTTGGACTCTATGACCAACCGTGAGTCGTATGGTGATAATTATATCGAAACATGCGGTCCCCCCCCAAAACCCCCCCTTGCAAAATTTCGAGAAATCGCAATCAGCTCAGTTAATTAATGATCTAATTTCAGATTTAATTAGTGGGTCAGATTCAGAATTTAATAAGATTTTTGGACGCTCAATGGGTACTCAATAGCTTTATTATTTCGTTAGTGACGTCGCATTTACTCCCTCAATTGCCGAGTATTCTGAAAGCTGGAGGGGCTATCAGAAAGAGCAGATTCTGCTCTAACGATTGCGCCCACAATCATTGCGCTAGGTCATTTGGTTGCGGAGATATTGATGAAAAACTTTTTTGGGCCCATAACGATTTGCCATAGTAATTTTTTTTTTAAATTTTTTAATCAAAAAAAAAGACTCTACGGATTTGGACTCTATGACCAACCGTGAGTCGTATGGTGATAATTATATCGAAACATGCGGTCCCCCCCCAAAACCCCCCCTTGCAAAATTTCGAGAAATCGCAATCAGCTCATTTAAATAATGATCTAATTTCAGATTTAATTAGTGGGTCAGATTCAGAATGTAATAAGATTTTTGGACCCTCAATAGGTACTCAATAGCTTTATTATTTCGTTAGTGACGTCGCATTTACTCCCTCAATTGCCGAGTATTCTGAAAGCTGGAGGGGCTATCAGAAAGAGCAGATTCTGCTCTAACGATTGCGCCCACAATCATTGCGCTAGGTCATTTGGTTGCGGAGATATTGATGAAAAACTTTTTTGGGCCCATAACGATTTGCCATAGTAATTTTTTTTTTAAATTTTTTAATCAAAAAAAAAAGACTCTACGGATTTGGACTCTATGACCAACCGTGAGTCGTATGGTGATAATTATATCGAAACATGCGGTCCCCCCCCCAAAACCCCCCTTGCAAAATTTCGAGAAATCGCAATCAGCTCATTTAAATAATGATCTAATTTCAGATTTAATTAGTGGGTCAGATTCAGAATTTAATAAGATTTTTGGACCCTCAATAGGTACTCAATAGCTTTATTATTTCGTTAGTGACGTCGCATTTACTCCCTCAATTGCCGAGTATTCTGAAAGGTGGAGGGCCTATCAGAAAGAGCAGATTCTGCTCTAACGATTGCGCCCACAATCATTGCGCTAGGTCATTTGGTTGCGGAGATATTGATGAAAAACTTTTTTGGGCCCATAACGATTTGCCATAGTAATTTTTTTTTAAATTTTTTAATAAAAAAAAAAAGACCTACGGATTTGGACTCTATGACCAACCGTGAGTCGTATGGTGATAATTATATCGAAACATGCGGTCCCCCCCAAAACCCCCCTTGCAAAATTTCGAGAAATCGCAATCAGCTCAGTTAATTAATGATCTAAT
>JAKCPI010007042.1:0-45338 GCA_023213315.1 Euborellia annulipes | reverse complement strand
AAATCAACTAAGATTACGGACTTTTTAATTTTTTGTTTTTTTCTGACCAACAAAAATTATGATAGATAATAGAAAGAAGGACATAGTACAGTGAGAAGAAAAGTTTGTGCCCCCCTGTCTGTCTTTGAAAATTATTTCTACTTGTAAGTTAAATAAAAATAAAGAAAAAATTAACTCGTTAATGGAATGAAATACTCTATAAAAAAATAAGGAAGTCTTTCACACACTTTTTTCCCACGCATACACACATACACATAGTCTTTAGGACAATTTAATTAAATTAAACAATTACATTTAATATAAGTATGCTTATATATCGGGAAAATTACTTAATTAGATAAAACATAAATCATACAGAAATGGAAGATCTAAAAAACTGAATTTAAAAATAACTAAACATAAATTTTATATTTCCAGGAATTTTGGACCAATAGTTTGAATTAAAAGTTGAAAGTTTTGAAAAAAAAATCCGACAAAAAATCTGGTGTGACAAGCCTAGGACACAACTTTCAATTAGCGATTGTAAGAGAAAGTTTAAGTTGTGCGGCACAACATGAAAGTTGTGTCCTAGGCTTGTCACACCAGATTTTTTGTGCCAGGATATATTTAATATTTTTTTTTTTTTTAATTTAATTTAAGGCCTTTTCGGCATCGTAGGCTATTTAGACCCCGTCCTATTTATTCAAATTGATTGGTATCCAATAAAATTTAAATTAATTTTGTGGTTAAAACCAATTTTGGACGATTTTAACCACATTTTTTTTAATTTTTTTATATCACTTTCTTAATCCGGTCATTTGAGTTTTATGAATTCGTTTTCTACAAAGATGTAAGTATTCTACTTTCTTGGACTTAGTCCCGCAGTGCAGTCATTATTATTCTGTATTAACCTCCCTAACTTTAGTTGAATGCAATTAAGGCAGTGAATTAGATTTTATTCAACTCTCTATTTGCTGATTGTTTACTCAACGCAGCTAGTTTGTGAATAGCTTTATACGTACATGAAGTTAACATTAAATCCATCACAGGGCAGGCAGCCAGGCATTATGTTCTTAGCAGCTCTTCTTAAACTTTCCATTATTTTACTAACACAATAGTATGGAGAACATTTTTATTTAATTAAGAAAATTCATATTAATTATATAAATTAAAGGAATGAATATTGAATATTTTGAAATTTTTTGAATTATTTTATGAAGGATATAAAGTCGTCCCACAATATAGCTCTTATTCGGTTATAGAAAAAAAAAACACTTTAAACGGGTCCAACTTCGAATCACAAGTGCGAGATTTTTAAATTAATGTTTATATCCTAAGTGCAAAGCAATACTTAAGGTGAATAAATAATGAAAATAAAAATGGAGCAGTTGAAGAAAATAAAATGTCCGCAATGATATATAAATATTGATATTTGCTCGAGATCGCTTCCATTCAATAAAGGAAATACAAAGCTTATATATGAGAACATTCTCCCCTTCCACCCTCTCTCTCTGGCAGCCTATATTTCTTTTAAACACGCTTCACTCGGCTGTAAATTCAGTCTTGGGCCCTATTGCGGTTTGCCGGATAATAGATTGCCATGTTAGTAGCCACTCATTACCAAGGGACCGGTGGGGAAGAAATAAAAAATAAAAATAAATAAATAACCTCAGAGCATCGTTTGTTACAGGAGAATTCAGAGCTGCTTCTTCTCTTCTCTCGCAATCAGTTTTTTTACTATGAATCGATAACATTTATACAATCTTCTTCTTTTAGTCATTATTCAGTACATTGTTAAAATCTTTCAAAGGTTATTCATTAACTAGTTTAGGAAGTCCGTTACACAAAAATTCATCAACTTCCATAAACCAATTTATTAAGTTTCATAAACGGGTTTATGAAAAATCGTCCCTCGAGATGTTTGAACTCGAGCTCTTGGTTTCTTTCCTTCATATATGAATTTGTACGACGCCTTTACCATCTCGACTTCTTACGTTGTTAAGAATATCATACTTTATTAAGCTATTTAAATATGATTCATATTTTTTTTACTTAATAAACTAGTTTATGAATCTAGGTAGGCCTATATTAAAATTCAAGCACGAAAGTATATGAAAAACGATTGAAAAGATTGAAAATTAATATTTTTTTTTTTACAGTGTTCATTCTGGATAATAAATGATGAGACGAGACAGTAATAAACAAGCCGATCGTACGGCCTGGTTCTTGAAGGCAAAGGAAATAGTGTGAGAAGAGTCAAACTAAGGTCGCCAATAAAAGTCACAAGATGTGATCGATTTTGGTAAAGTTAAATGATAATCTAAATTTAAAGATAGGTGACGCTAATATTTTTTTGAGAAGGACCATGAGCTAATTTATGCAAGTGCATGTTTGGTTGCTGGAAGATAAGCAACCGAAATGACCAATTTACTAATGGATTTTTCGATTACTGCAGATTCTTTCTCAAACAATCTTGGTTGCCTATCTCCCAGCATACCCAGGGTACCTATATCTGAAATTCACTTACTTTGCCATCTGGCCAAATGGTTTTTCCGACGGCCATTTAATTAAGTTAAAAAAAAAAAAACCATTACCCCTCCCAATCCTGAAAATTCTCTTCTTAATAGAATATAAAATCTCTACTAATTTCCGAAAACCAAACATTAAAATTTTAATTTACAAGTCTTTAAACACTTGGTCAAATAAAATGGCCTCTATTCTTTGATAAATATAAGAGACATTCAAAAAAAAAGTTTTCTGCTAGAGAATAAATATATTGAGTAACTTAAAAGTTTCAAAACCAGACATCTCACTATTCAATTTGTACTTAAATTGTCTGACATTCTGATAAAAGAATCCCTTCGGTTTCTTTTTAAATGCGAACTTTGTATTGCGTTACGAAAAACTTGTTCTTCTACGTAGTAACCTCATAAAAACTAATGTATAAGACGTGCAAGCAAAGAGATATTCCATTTAAGAAGATGATGCCCTACAAAAAGAACACTCTAAAGACGACCACGAGTCAATTGTAAAAATTATCATGATAATACCTATAGCTTATAATCACTTCATTTAAACTGCTCAGAGCCAAAAGCTGAAAGTTGGGAGAGAGAAGCGAAAGAGAGTTTGCTCAAAAATATTATCACGGTATAATTTTATTTCAAACTAGTCGCAAAGTCCGCCTTAGGAGGGTCTATTTATGACTCTTTAAAGGGTCAGTCGTATGAGTGCTGCCTTCTGTTTTTCAACTACTGAATAGCTTCGCCCACAGTTCTATGAAGTATGCCTGGAAAGCTGACTCACAGAGAAACTAACTGTCTAATTCCAAGCCAACTTGTCGATTTTGTGTTCTCTTATTGAAGAAATTTTATTATAGCGTAAATATTTAAGAGATTCAAATTATTACTACGTTACTCCCTGGTCCATGTACTAAATGTGTACTTAACTTCAAATAGATTAATTGAAAATTGTGGATTTCTATAGAACATATATATACAATACATCCATATATACATAGATACATTTTTTCCATTTCATTTTTTATAAATATATATAGATATTCTTATTTAAAGGAAACATACCAGGCTCATTTTAAATAGCATTTAAAAAATAATTGTTTTTGAATTTTAATCAAAATCGTTAGAGCGAATCTTGAGAAAATCGAAAAAAAGTGAAAAAGTACATCAGTAAAGAACTCGTACTTTTTGGCCGATTTTGTTTAAAAGTATATTTTCACGCTCCAGGGAGGTGTCTAACTTAAATATAAAATTTCAGCCTCATAGCTCAATTCCTTCTGGTTAAAATCAAACACAGATAGACTTTTTTTACAACGCTTTTATTAACTTGCTTTCCTGTTTTTCCGACAAATTTGCAAATCGAAATTTCGACCACTTCTACTTAAGCTAGAGCTTTGAAATTTTATACACGTATGTAACTCCCGTGACAATGCAATATTTGATGTGTCTCATCTTTGTAAGTCAATTAATTTCCAATTGGCGGCCGATCAAAAAAAAGTGGGGGTAAAATATTATAATCAAAATTTCTCCTATTTATAATTAAGTTAGAGTTTTGAGCATTGGCAGAGGTGTTAAATAGACTTTACACTACAAAATGTGCTATTCAAAATTATTAAAAATTCAAAAAATTCAAAATGGCGGCCAATTAATCACATTTCCATTGTTCGGTCCGACAAAGTTAGCGATTGAAATTACGACTAGTTCTACTTAACCTAGAGCTTTGAAATTTTATACACATATGTAACTCCCGTGACAATGCAATATTTGATATGTCTCATCTTTGTAGGTGAATTAATTACAAAATGGCGGCCGATTAAAAAAAGTGGGGGTAAAACTTTATAATCAAAATTTCTCCTATTTATAATTAAGTTAGAGTTTCGAGCATTGGCAGAGGTGTTAAATAGACTTTACTCTACAAAATGTGCTATTCAAAATAATTAAAAATTAATTAAATTGAGATTAGCGGCCAATTAATCAATTTCCATTGTTTGGGCCGACAAAGTTGCGGATTGAAATTACGACCAGTTCTACTTAACCTAGAGCTTTGAAATTTTATACACATATGTAACTCCCGTGACAATGCAATATTTGATGTGTCTCATCTTTGTAGGTGAATTAATTACAAAATGGCGGCCGATCAAAAAAAGTGGGGGTAAAACTTTATAATCAAAATTTCTCCTATTTATAATTAAGTTAGAGTTTCGAGCATTGGCAGAGGTGTTAAATAGACTTTACTCTACAAAATGTGCTATTCAAAATAATTAAAAATTAATTAAATTCAGATTAGCGGCCAATTAATCACATTTCCATTGTTCGGTCCGACAAAGTTAGCGATTGAAATTACGACCAGTTCTACTTAACCTAGAGCTTTGAAATTTTATACACATATGTAACTCCCGTGACAATGCAATATTTGATATGTCTCATCTTTGTAGGTGAATTAATTACAAAATGGCGGCCGATCAAAAAAAGTGGGGGGGAAGTTTTATAATCAAAATTTCTCCTATTTATAATTAAGTTAGAGTTTTGAGCATTGGCAGAGGTGTTCAATAGACTTTACTCTAAAAAATGTGCTATTCAAAATAATTAAAAATCAATTAAATTCAGATTAGCGGCCAATTAATCACATTTCCATTGTTCGGTCCGACAAAGTTAGCGATTGAAATTACGACCAGTTCTACTTAACCTAGAGCTTTGAAATTTTATACACATATGTAACTCCCGTGACAATGCAATATTTGATGTGTCTCATCTTTGTAGGTGAATTAATTACAAAATGGCGGCCGATCAAAAAAAGTGGGGGTAACGCTTTATAATCAAAATTTCTCCTATTTATAATTAAGTTAGAGTTTTGAGCATTGGCTGAGGTGTTCAATAGACTTTACTCTACAAAATGTGCTATTCAAAATAATTAAAAATTAATTAAATTCAGATTAGCGGCCAATTAATCACATTTCCATTGTTCGGTCCGACAAAGTTAGCGATTGAAATTACGACCAGTTCTACTTAACCTAGAGCTTTGAAATTTTATACACATATGTAACTCCCGTGACAATGCAATATTTGATATGTCTCATCTTTGTAGGTGAATTAATTACAAAATGGCGGCCGATCAAAAAAAGTGGGGGGGAAGTTTTATAATCAAAATTTCTCCTATTTATAATTAATTTAGAGTTTTGAGCATTGGCAGAGGTGTTCAATAGACTTTACTCTAAAAAATGTGCTATTCAAAATAATTAAAAATCAATTAAATTCAGATTAGCGGCCAATTAATCACATTTCCATTGTTCGGTCCGACAAAGTTAGCGATTGAAATTACGACCAGTTCTACTTAACCTAGAGCTTTGAAATTTTATACACATATGTAACTCCCGTGACAATGCAATATTTGATGTGTCTCATCTTTGTAGGTGAATTAATTACAAAATGGCGGCCGATCAAAAAAAAGTGGGGGGGGAAGTTTTATAATCAAAATTTCTCCTATTTATAATTAATTTAGAGTTTTGAGCATTGGCTGAGGTGTTAAATAGACTTTACTCTAAAAAATCTGCTATTCAAAATAATTAAAAATTAATTAAATTCAGATTAGCGGCCCATTAATTACATTTCCATTGTTCGGTCCGACAAAGTTAGCGATTGAAATTACGACCAGTTCTACTTAACCTAAAGCTTTGAAATTTTATACACATATGTAACACCCGTGACAATGCAATATTTGATGTGTCTCATCTTTGTAGGTCAATTAATTTCGGCCTATCAAAAAAAAGAGGGGGTGAAATTTATAATCAAAAATTTCTCTTCTTTTAAAATACAAATTGTCTTATTGTATCGTGTATATGTATATAACTCATACGTATTAATATTTTATTACAAAAACTAAAAAGAGTTAAATAAAATAATATAAAAAAAAAATTTAAAAACAACGCTTTTATAAATGTACTAAAAAGAGAAAAATAATTATGTATAATTTCTTTAAAATTATATTAAAAATTAATATATGTTACTAAAACTAAAAGCGTTGGGCGCGCAAATTAACAATCTCTTGCAATTTGCATTGCAGAGGATATACTAACCTTAATTCACCGATACTTGAATCAAAAAAAAAAATAAATAAATAAAATAAAATAATCTAACTAGAACATTTGAGTCACTTCAAACTGTTTTGCCTAACAACCCGCCAAGTCTATGGTATGAAAATGTATTCATAAAACATATAATAGGCCTATTAATACAATTAAAATTTGCAAATCCCGCGCCCAACGCTTTTAGTTTTAGTAACATATATTAATTTTTAATATAATTTTAAAGAAATTATACATAATTATTTTTCTCTTTTTAGTACATTTATAAAAGCGTTGTTTTTAAATTTTTTTTTTATATTATTTTCGGATTCAGGGGACTACAAAACGGGCAAGCAACTATTTTTTTAAATCATAGTTACGCCTGGAAGTTAGACAACTAGCAGTGGAAAAGAATGGAAGAATAAGAGAGAAAAAGTAACTCCTCCTCCTTTACCCCCACTTGACCCCATGCCATGACTTTTCATATTTTTTATTAGATCCGAGATAGTAGGCGGGGTTTTACGTTCTACTCCCTTTCCATATTCCTTTTTCTAGTGTATTCGAAGGAGGAGCCAAACCTCTACTTTCTCCTTCTCTTTCAGTTTCTCATTCCTTATATTTCTGGTTGCCTAACTTTTAGGCGATGCCTCGATTAAAAAAATGGCCCTTTCAAATTAGCCGTTCTAATTTGTTGGTAGGCCTATTATAATATTCTTCCTTTTTCTATTTTATATTTAACTTCGTTCCAGGTGAATAAATAAATTTTAGACCGATGGTCTTTTTACTAAAACAATTTATAATTGGAATTTTTTTTAAAATAATTATAACTTCAAGTAATAATGGCACCGACGATTTTATTATTATCTTATACTATTAAACGGTAAATCTACGTTTATATGCGAGTACACTTTTTTCGAAAACAGCTTTAACTTTTTATTCAAATTTTAAATTTCCGGCAGACAAATCCTATTGCTCTGTTGTGGATGGGGTGTTCGGCAGACGGGTAGGTCCGGGCTCCGATGAGAGCGGAAGAGCTCTCACTGAAATTTCCAGGGGCCGATGGAATAACGAAAGACCTCCCTGTACTCCAGTGGCCAATTCAGAATGGCTACCCTTGGAGCACTGTGGGCTACTACAGCTTTTTTGGTTTGACGTATTTTGTTCATAGACAGACGATTTTGTGGAACCTACTTTTTTGACTCAGTATTTCCATCTAATGTTTAAATTAATTCAATACTTTTTTACTTTCTCTTACCTATGTATATATGTAATATATATATATAGAGAAAGTATTGGATTCATGTCAAAAATTCGATGTCGAAATTTTGATGGATCTTCACGTTTTGAGGTCCCCTGAATCCAAAAAAGTGGTTTTCGCGACATGGTCTGTCTGTGTGTGGGTGGGTGGGTGGGTGGGTGGGTGGGTGGGTGTGTGTCAAATTTTAAGCATGAAGGAATTGAGCTATGAGGCTGAAATTTTATATTTAAGTTAAACACCCCCGGGACCGGAAAAATAAGCTTTTAATCAAAATCGGCCAAAGAGTACTAGTACTTTACTGATGTACTTTTTCAGTTTTTTTCGATTTTCTCAAAATTCGCTCTAACGATTTTGATTAAAATTCAAAAATCAATTATTTTTTAGATGCTCTTTCAAATGTATATTCTCGTTTTGCCCACAAAATTGTTTGAAGCACACTTTACTCTTGTGCTTCATAGGGAAGATAGGAGAAATGGTTGCCATAGTAACAAAATATAAATATTTTCCCATACTTATAAATTTTACATCTGAATTCAAATATTCCCTACTGCCGGGAACTAAATACATGTCGACACAAAAAATCTGGTGTGACAAGCACAGTGCACAACTTTCGATTACCGAAGGTAAGAGAAAGTTGTGTGCTATGCGCCAGTCACACCAGATTTTTCTCTCATATGTATACCTTAATATATACGTATATAGGTAAGAGAAAGTAAAAGGACTGAGCTTGAGCTCGGTCAGCCAGCTAAGGTAAAGATAAGGAATATAACAAACACATTTATTTATTCACCCTTTGAAATGAAAAATTGTTAAATTATTGATTCTTTTGTTAAGATCCTCTTGTCTTTGAATAGTATTTAATCAAATAGATAGAGGAAGGATATCATATGTTGGAAATTGTGTTATAATAGTCAAAGGCAATCAATTGACAAATCCCTAAGCTCTTGAAATTGATACGATCTCGTTCCAAACAATTCATCGCCATCAATTATGTTTGGATCTATCACTTTAGAAATAATCTTCTGGAAGGGTATCGACATGTGAGGCTTAGTGGAGACCCAATATTTGCTATTATAACATCGAACTAAAGAAAATATATTTAAAGATTAAAATTTTGACAAAGACAATATGAATATTATCGGATCATTTTTTTTTTTAAAAGAAAACTAGTTTTTGCAAGTTTGATTCATTTAAATGGTGCATTTCCTCTACTAGTAAGAAGGAACCCCTCAGGTTGCCCAACCAAATAGCATTTTAAGTAAAAAATAATCGATTATTAGGAAAGAAAATCGATTCTTTTTTTAAAAGATCGGATGAGACTCGGATAAAAAAAAGGTCATAAGATTTTCACCGGGGAAAAAATTTATCTAGAGAAAAAATCTGGTGTGATTGGTCGCACAGCACTTCTTTCTTTTACCTTCGGTAATTGAAAGTTGTGTTTTTTGCTTCTCACACCAGATTTTTTGTGTCGACATATATTTAGCTTCCAACAGTACGGTACATTTGAATTTCAAGATGTAAAATTTATGTGTGGGAAAATATTTATATTTTGTTACCATGGCAACCATTTCTTTTATCTTTCCTATCAAGTACAAGAGTAAAGTGTGCTTCAAACAATTTTGAGGGCAAAACG
Organism: Euborellia annulipes; assembly: GCA_023213315.1. Classification (NCBI taxonomy): domain Eukaryota; kingdom Metazoa; phylum Arthropoda; class Insecta; order Dermaptera; family Anisolabididae; genus Euborellia; species Euborellia annulipes. The sequence goes on along the minus strand of JAKCPI010007042.1, from coordinate 35,891 downwards.
AGAATATACATTTTAATTTGAAAGAGCATCTAAAAAATAATTGATTTTTGAATTTTAATCAAAATCGTTAGAGCGAATTTTGAGAAAATCGAAAAAAACTGAAAAAGTACATCAGTAAAGTACTAGTAATCTTTGGCCGATTTTGATTAAAAGCTTATTTTTCCGTTCCCGGGGGGTGTTTAAGTTAAATATAGAATTTCAACCTCATAGCTCAATTCCTTCATGCTTAAAATTTGACACACACACACCCACACACACAGACAGACCATGTCGCGAAAACCACTTTTTTGGATTCAGGGGACCTCAAAACGTGAAGATCCATCAAAATCTCGACATCGAATTTTTGACATGAATCCAATACTTTCTCTCTCTCTCATATATATATATATATATATATATTACATATATACATAGGTAAGAGAAAGTAAAAAAATCGTTGGAGCGAATTTTGGAAAAATTGAAAAAAAACTGAAAAAGTACATCAGTAAAGTACTAGTACTTTTTGGCCGATTTTGATTAAAAGCTTATTTTTACGCTCCAGGGGAGTCTGTCCGGGCCCAATAATCGATTAATCGGAATAATCGATTATTTGTTCCCATAATAGAACAACCCTAGTAATAAACACAGATATTACTTTTCATAATAAAAATGGTCGACTATACGTTATGTTGTTTTTACTTAAAATGGTAGTTGGGTTTAGGACGAGCAAATTTGAATTGTCTTGCTACTAGACTCAACACATTTAGGTTATTTTAAAAATGTTTGTCCTTTAACACATCATATGTAGATAGATCAGATATAAAAGTATATAGGTAGATCAAATTGTGAAATTTCCTTTACTGAATTGGAAATATTTTTTCAGAAAAAAAAAATTATTTTTAATCGACTGCATTTGTTATAGATTAATATAGGTTTCAAAACCAGGGGAAGGGAGGGAGGTATTAATCCAGTCTACTCCACAAAGAGAATGTAAGAGAAATGGAAATGGACCAGAGATTATCAACAATAATAAGCACTTTGCCCAGAAACAATGTAGGCCTAATAAGCTTAAAAATTTATTTAAATACTCTTATTTTTTGATTTTTTTTTTAAATTATTTTAAAGACTTTCCAAAACCAATGACTGACTCATATCCCGAAAAAAAATCTTTAAAAAAATTTGCTCTTCCCTTCTCCCCTCCTTCGCCTTTCCCCCTTCCGTCGCCTTTCGTTTCAATATTAAAAGGTTAAATTAAGTTGTTCTGAAAGAAACAAATTTTGCATTTCAAAGTCGTTCGTCCTCATTTCAAAGTCGTAGCTCATTGCTGAATAATACATCTCTAACCCTTCAAGGAAAGGCGAATCACGCATATGAGGCAACAGAATCTCCTTTTGAAAGCAACTGTGTTTCAAATTTATAGTGCACTATTAATTTCCTTAGGGAAACATTCAAACAAATTTTTGACTTTACTCAAATTAATTAAATTAATAAACAAGGTTATATGTTTCAATATATATTATTTATTAGCATAAAGCGTATTTCGATACTCTGAGTTCATCTTCAGAAGTATTACAAATACTCAAATACATATAAAATGTTTATACTAAGGAACAATAAGTTATATTGAAACATATAATGTAATTTGTTTCTTGATGATTGAATATTTAAGGGGGTTCAGGAGTGACGTCTAAACGTACTTTAAAAAAAACTAGACTATTATAAGGAATTTTTCAATGCGGTTCTTTTTTAAATGATTTAAATTCATAAGAGATTATTGGGACATCGAGCTATAATTTTTTTAATGACTTATTAAAAAATTATCGTAATTAATTTTTTTGTTATCAAGCAAATACAAAAAAACAATCTGTCCCAATAATCTTTAATTTTTTTTAAATTTAAAAATGAATTTATTGTTATTATTAATTAAGAAATTATTAAAATAAGCTTAGATGATTTATTTAAAAATCAACTGTCAAATTAGTTCAGCTTTCTTGCAATAGATGGCAGGCTAGTCTAACAGACGATATAGTATTAGCCTATATTTATATATTTTTATGCTTTTATAAAAGATACATAATATATATATATAATAACATTTATAAAGTATTTATTGTTAAAAGATCAATGAAAATCAACCAAATGCATAAAATATTATTACCCCCTTCTTTATTTTTATTTTGATTTTTGGGCATACTTTTTATGACACACTGCGTCAACTTAAAAAAGTAACACCTTCACTCCCAAGGCCCCTTAATACTTGGATGGCCTTTTGGCCTCTGCCTTGAAACAGTCAATAAATGCCAACCATTCTTATTTAGCCACTGCACCAAATCACCAAAGCATCTGAATTTTATAAAAGACAGAATAAAGAAAATAAAAAAAATTTATACGAAAAAAAGATATTGATTTTTTTTCTTTTGTTTTTAGCCTTTCTTTTAGCCGAAGGTAATAACGTTAATGTGTTGAAAAGAAATGGACAAAGACATTTTTCGAGTGTCACCAGCACTTAAAGAGAAATGTTCAGCTTAAATAGTTAGTTTGTGGCGTGTGTCTTGTCAACATTACTAGCTAGTCTTGAGGCTTATTGTCCCAGGCACAATAGGCCACTTTACAATTCCGCCCCTTTCCTTAACATTCCCACTTGGGAGAAGAGGTACAATTCACTTAATCAAGATCCTTTGAGATATATAGACGAAATTTAAATTGACCTCTTTTTTTTTAATTAATTAACATGTTAAGATGCTACTATAATAAATTCAAGAGATATATTAAGAATTCATATTGTCCTAAGGTGTTTTTTTTTTTTAAAGAAAAAATTGTAATACAGTTTTGTGAATTTGTTTGATTCGTGTATCTTCTCCAGGGAAATAAAAAAATTTGTTTTGATCCTCTTGTCTTTTGAAACAACTAACAAGTTAAAGAAAATATTTAAATTAAAAAATAAACTTACTGAATAAATGGTTTTTGAGGTGTGGTTTTTCGGTTCACTGTATTTCATATTGCATGTTTTTGTGCAAATGTAAATATTGTTATTTTATGAATAAGACAGAAACCATCGCATTTAGCCTAATGAATATTAATATGAATGCTTATGAACTAATTTGTGGACTCAATGATATGTGGCACCACGTCGATTAAAGTTAAAATTAAATTTAGCTTAGAAATAGTAAATTAGAAACAAAAGATTAAGCTTTTTCATAATCATCATAATTTTCATTATTCATTGTATTAGGAAAATAGAATTTTACTCTAAATAAAATTTTTATGCTAATATTTTATAGAATGATCCCAAAAAGTAGTTTATTTCAGGAAACAGAGGAATAAAATTAATCGCTTGGAATTAATTTCTAGACAATTTTTTTTTTTTTTTAATTTGAATTTGAATTAGGTATAGCAAATAAAATTTCAAGAACATTAATTTATCAAAGGGAAAAAATCTAGTGTGACTGGAGGCACAGTACACAAGTTTCTCTCACCTTTGGTAATCGAAAGTTGGGTTCTGTGCTTGTCACACCAGATTTTTTTGAGTCGACATATATTTAGTTTCCACCGATATATAGGTATTAGAATTCAACAAGTAAATTTTTCATCTTTTACTACAGGATCTACTCAGCTAACAACCGCTAAAAAAATTTATAAATTTGGGAAATATTTTTTTTTTTTTTTGTATGGAAAACTTTTTTCTTTTTTTTTTTTGAAGTAAAGAAATGCCCTCGGGGCTTGGTGTAGGGGTTAGCGTACTAACCTCGCATTTGGATACCAAATGGCTTAAATAAGAATGCCTGGACCCCCAATATGTTTATTAATCAATAACGGATATCGTAAAAGTCTTATATGGCCTGAGTTGCTGAAAAGACTGTGTGAGTGTGTTGAATGAGAAAAAGTGTGTGTATATTTATACTTTGTTGCCATGGCAACCATTTCTCCTATCTTTTCTTTGAAGTACAAGATTAAAATGTGCTTCACACAATTTTGAGGGCAAAATGAGAACATACATTTTAAAGAGCATTTAAAAAATAATTGATTTTTGATTGATCATACCAGATTTTTTAGTTTTAATAGATTTTTTCAAAATTGGCTGTAACCACATGATTAAAATTCATATATTAATTATTTTTTAGATGCTCTTTAAAATTTATATTCTTATTTTGCAAAATGGCTGATACCAAGTACAGGGCCCCCCCCGGGGGCAGTATTGATACTTTTTTTTCGAAACTTGTTCACCTTTTTTGAGGCTTAAATTCATTTTGTTTTACTCTGTTTTAGTTCTAATAATTCAAAAGTTTGCCATTCCCAGTCCAATTTAATATTAAAATTTTCTCGTATTAATGAGAGATTTATTTATTTTATTTTTAATTCAATTCTTGATTTTTCTAAACAAACTAAGCTAATTTTACCCTTAATGAAATTATTGTTTATTTTGAATTGTACTGCATGAATAATTTCTTGAAATATTAATTATTTAGGAAGAACATTTTATTCAAGGATTCATTTTTTTTTTATTATTAAAAAAAAAATAATTAAATTTACACCCTGTGATGTTTACTAACTCAATTCAGTTATTATGTATGTATATTATGATTGCAAATTAAAAACAGAATTGTCAAAAAAAAGAGTTGGTTGTGAATTAAAAAAAAATAAATAAAAAGTTTAGAGCGAAAATTTTACTAATTGAAATGTTAATTTGAATCATTTATAATTAATTTGAAATCTAATTAATTAGAGGAATTGTTTAATAATTAATGAATTTTCTAAAATGTATTAAAACCCGCACACGCACATATTGATTGATTTTAAATTGAATCCATTCTAAATCCCTTTTTGAATGCAATCTAATAGTTGGTTTTTTTATTTTAAAAGCTCATTGACTTTAAAGAGAAAAGTTTTAATAGAAATCTTTTATTAAGATAGCGATAAAATTAAAAGCTTTTTTTTGGAAAAATTATATTAATATTCAAGGGTTATTATATTGTATTTAGAGTTAGATTAATATTAAAATTCAGTGCAAGTAACGGAGAGAGATTTATATCTACAAAAAAAAGATAAAATGAAAAAAAATTCATTACTCTAGTTAACTTGTAATTTTCTTTAACCCGATCAATAAATTTCTTTCAAAATATTGTCAATTTTTAAAGCTTTATCAGTGAGTGATATTTCTTATGTCTAAGAACTATTCAATTCTAAACCATGTCAATGGTCTTTTCAATTTTGATGGATTGCAACACAAATGGTCAAATACAAATCCCATTTGTGAACAAAATATGATGACAATCTATTAGACAAATGTAAACTGTCAAAGTGACAATCATAGATATTAATATATATAGAATGGTTTTCATATTGAAATTTTAATTTATAAATAAATCGGTAACTAAATCCAATATTAAATTCAAGTACGAGTATTTTCTATTGGATACGAAATAATTTAGAAAAATGGAGAGGGGATATAAATAGCATTTGATGCCTAAAAAACAACCTTTATAAAAAGTACGATCAAAAAAAAAATTAAAAAATTTTTTTGACTTTAATTAACTATTTTACGAGAAAAGTAACAGCCCTCAGTATGTTTTTTTTTTTTTTACATTCTCTCTTATTTATATATATAATTCTTCTGTACGTGTGTATGTGACTGACCACTCCTCCTAAACGACTGACACCGATTTTGATGAAATTTTTTGTGTATGTTTGTGAGACTCCCAGACAGGTTATGTTTCACAAATAACAATAAATTAATGAGTAATTAACCGTTAAAATAAGATAAAAAATAAAAATTAGGAGAAATAGTAGCCATGGGGGCCGAAGGCGGGGCTTTGCGTTCTCGTATAGAATATAAAAAGAAAGTATTGTAATAGTCAAAAAATTTGACATCGAGATTTTTTTTTATTATTTATCAAGGTCTTTTTCGGCAACGGAGGCCATTGGGATCCGCTCTATTTATTTCAATTTTTTGGTAGCCAATTAATTTGAAATAAATTATCATATGAGACGGGATGCAAACCCGCGGCCCTTGGAACAGAAGGCCACCACACTAATCCCTACACCAAGGCCCGAGGGCAAGATCTTTGTTGGCAAGCAGCGTTAATCTTCTGAGTGAGTGGAATGAGAAAAAAGTGTGAATGTTTTAAAAAAAAAAAAATTTTTTTTGAAATAATTTTAATGTATTTCTCAAGTCTAATGCTCACTGAAACAAGAGCGGATCCAGAGGGGGGGGGGGGTTATCTGGTATGACTGGTCGCACAGCACACAATTTTTTCTTACTTTCAGTAAAGGAGCTGTGGTGTTTGTACTTTCTATATACAACATTTTTTAAGTATTAATTTTTAAAATTTTATATTCAAAATAAAATTTAACTCCCAAAAAAATATTTTTCTCAAATCTCGGGGAGGGTGTAATGACCCCATTTACTTCCCCAGGTCAAGGAGGGGCCTTTGATCCGCCCTTGCACCGAAGCCGAAATGACATTAATTAAATAAAAAAAAAAACTAATACAATTTTATATAATAAGAAACAATGTCTCTCTTTCCCCTTAGTTTTTTTTATCTCTCTTCATTGAGTATCCCCTATCCTCCCACTACTTAGAAACTGATTGTATGAAAGAATTTTCTTTACAAGAATATATAAATGTCTCATTCAATACTTCCATTCTCTCTGGATGAGAAAACAAAAAAAAAAAAAAAAAACGATTCAATCACTAAACGAGAAAGATTAAATTAACTAATAAAAAAGAATTAAAAAAAATAAACTGTCCTTTTTGGAGAGGTCTGGACTAAAAGTCAAAAACGTCCGTTTCCCCTAAAGGGATTGTAGAATTAGAAGGGAAACAGGCAGGACGCAAGGAGAGAAGCCTCATCCATTCCCTAATGAGATCTAATGATGTCGACATTGTTATCTTCTAATTTACTGAAGAAACTCATTTGCTGCTCGTTCTCTGAGGTTTGAGGTCACATCAAGTCTTAAAAGACCTACTCTTATTAGAAGTTTGTCAAATTAAAATATTCAAGAAAACAATTCAAAGGGGACATTAGCTAGACTGTCTGGGGTCCCGGGTTCGCTTCCTACCCCCAAAAGATATTTCAATTGAATTGGGTATTAATCGTTTGAAATAAAAATGGATAGACTCTAAATGGCTTAGATGCCGAAAAAGACTTAAAAAAATAATCCAGAGATATTAAACGAAAAGACAAAAACTCTATGTCTGTGACGTATCTTGATCACATTATCTCCAATATTGTTTTTTGAGAATAAATTCTGTAATATAATCCAAAAAATTTACAGTTGGCACTAGTTGAAACATTCTTAAATTTAATTAAATTATCATCTAATTATAGATAAATAAATAGCACTAGGTTAAGTTTGAAAAGGCTTTTATTTTAGCTTGTGCATTTCGACTAGGAACCGACCGAAGTTTCGGTTTGTGCCAGTTTCGCCCAAAAATTATGGATTATGGTTTCGGCCAAAAACCAGTCGACACTTCGGCCTGGCCGAAACCTGAGTTCGAAAAGATGGGATGAGACTCGCATACTAAAAAAAAAAAAATGTCAAATGAGATTCGCAAGTGGGAAAAATGGAGTGATTGTTTGAGTCACGAGGGAAAAATTACTAAAAAATAAAAAAAGATAAAATGAATGAATTTTGTATAGGCAATTTTAAGAAAATGTTTAAAGCAAGGATACGGTTTCGGCCGAAACTAAGATTGAAACCGAAATTCGGTTTCGGCTGAAAATCTTGTTTCGGTTGGACCCTAATTTCGACGTTAATGCGTCAATTTCAGAGCTATGACACAAATTGACTATTGTATTTATTAACAATCTTATTTATATTCATCGTGGATGGCAGCACTCTTTCTTAAGGATTAGTTCACTAGCTAGTAATGAACGCGGGGGGGAAATTTCACTGGGTGCCAGAGGATGGCTAGGGCCAGGGGTCGATTGGGTTTGAGGTGTGTGTCTTCGTGCACGAAAGCATCTCAGGTAAATATGAAATAAACAGAAATCCCGATAGGAATTTCAAATAATAATATTAATAGTGCGGGAAATTAAAATTGAAATAAATATTAATATATTAGGGAGAGCTAATTTAAATTGTGAGCATCTCCCTTCCTAATAGCTTTTAAGTTATTAACCTCATTTAATTAATTATTTTAGCACAAGACTTTGATAAACGTTACTAATAAAAACTTTATTTTTATATTTAGATATTTTTTATCCGATATTTCATTTCCTCGTTCTTTTGTTTAATACTATAATAATAATCAGTTAGTAAAGTTTGTGTATATTTTTAATAAAAGTCTAATTAATATTTATGAGCAAGTACGCATCTATTTCATTAATTCTAATTACGGATCAACCGTGAAATGTATAACCTCTCTAACCAATAGGTAAGCTTACAGTATAGCATAGTAATTAATTAATGTTAATTTCTTTTTCTTAATTACAAAAATTGAAGGATCATTTTCCCAAATGATTGGATTTAGGGGAGATTTTAAAGTAGTAGGTTCAGGTTTGATTCTCAGTTTTTTTCTGAATTGTGTTGGGAATAAGTTTTAATTCGAAAATGCTAAAAACTATAGCCCTCAAAGTTAAAATAACTTTTGGTTGAATAAAATACGAAAATATATTTATCCAACTTAGATTAGATTGCTTCATATCTAATTAACTATCTCTTATCTCTCGGATAAGCTAGTTGACTATGACTTTCGATTTTTTTCACATCTAGTTAAGCTAATATTATGATTAAATAAGAGGCCAGGTAACAATTGTTACCTGCGGTGTAGGAGCGGCCTCTAAACATCCTTAAAAAAAAAACTAGACTATAGGGCCTATAAGGAATTTTTCAATTAGGCTTTTTTAAATTAATTCATAAGGGATTATTGGGACAGAGAGTTATAATTTTTTTAATGACTTATTAAAAAATTAAGGAAATTAATTTTTTTTTTATTTAGCAAATACAGCAAACCATCTATCCCAATAATCTTAAATTATTTTTAAATTTAAAAATGAATTTATTGTTTTATTTAATCTCACATTCATTAAGAAAATTGTAAAATAAGATTGGTAGATATATTTAAAAATTATGTTTCAATAGTTCAGCACTCTTGCAAAAGATGGGAGGCTAGTCTAACAGCCGATATACTATTAGCCTATATTTATATACTTTTATAAAAGATACATAATATATAATAACATTTATATTTATATTATATTATATTTATAATAAAATATTTAATTGTTAAAAGATCAATGAAAACCAACCAAATGCATTCCATTTGGATACCAAATGGCTTAAATAAGAATGCCTGGACCCAAATATATATATTATTCAAATAACGGTTATCGTTTAAAGTCTTATATGGCCTAAGTTGCCGAAACTGTGTGTATGTGTGTGTGAATGTAGTGTGAATGGGAAAAAAAAACCATTACCATTCAGACATTTCTTGGCAAATTTTCGTAATAGGTGTTTTTTTTTTTTTTTGCTTACTTTTGAAGACACACAACGCCCTCTTCTCTGGAAAAATATGCGTAACTTCTACCTCCTGAACCCTCTTAATTAATTCTTTTAATTTTTAATATTTTTTTTAAATGATGCCTTTATTAAAAGTCTAACTTCACAAAACTTTCCTCAGATAGTTAATTATATGTGAATTTTTTAACGCGGAGTTTAGGCGTGTTCTTGTTTATTATATCAATGATTTGGTATCGGTCGGATAAGTTTGCTAGATGACTATAAGTGAAGAAACTGATTCCTAATAGAATTTTAAGGACTATCTAATCGATCGTTTCCAAATTTTTGATACTGATAGTAAGCCTATATGTATTTATTTATTAAATGTTTCTAACATTTGTTCTTTATGGAATGAAATGAAACGGGCAAAATCCAATTTTGTTTGGTAAATTATGCAAACTTAGAGATCTGAATTTCATGTTCCCTTCAAGGGCCGAATGTAATTAGTTAAATCAGTGACGAACAACAATTACATAATAATTTATAAAGGGAAATAGAGAGGAGGGCGGAGAGTTGATTCAACAATATGAGTGTGCATAGAATTGTCAATATTTGTCTGATTAAATTCATTTACTCTAAATTATTGTCGAATTTCACGTAAATTAATTTGAACTGTATAAATTCCTCAAATTTTGTTTATTTATCGAAGAGAATATCTTTTGTTTTCAAATATCATTAACTACTTATGTGCTCATTCAACAACAAAAAAACAACTATCAAAATTATACACAATTTTCACCTGAGATGCTTTAGCAATTGAAAGTTCTCTCAGTTTATCATTATGGTAGATAGTATGATAGGAGTTCTGAGAATAGTGAAAGCGCAATCAGCGTATAAAATAAATTAAAGCAATTAAGGATAAAACTAATTTATATTCTGGGGCACAATAATTTCATTAGTATCATGTGGTTACAGATTAAAATTTCCTTTTTATGGACCTATCAAGCAAAATTTTAGGATATTTATCTCATCCCAATAAATAAGTGGTTAAGTCAATTTTATCTATTTTTCACGTCACGACTTTTAACCCCAGGCTACTCTACGAGGAGCCGGCGGGTCTGGCAAGAAGAAGGAACAACAGTCACTAAGATCAATGTTGTTAAGCAACGCCAAGTGGTGCTGAAAATCGGGACATATGGGCTCCCGAAAACAAAACCCTTAAGGTCCTCTGGAAGCCATAGATACTGTATCTAATGCACATAATAAATAAATTTATAAAAGTCAAATGGCCTCTGCAGCCGAAAAAACTTTAAAAAAACTTCAAGTGACGTAAAGAAGATTCCCTCTCAGTGATATATTCTTCTAAAGGAGTAGGCTACTCGACGGTGCTGAAGGAGTCCTCAAACTAGGACATCCTCTCCTAGCATAGAAGAGATTGAATAAAAGGACCGAGTGGAACCAGAAATAAGGATTAGTTCACTAGCTAGAAATGAACGCAGAAGGAGGAGTTAGAGAAAGGAAATGATGCAACTTCACGGGGTGCCGCTTCTACAGAGGCCGGTTGGGTTTGAGGTGTGTGTCTTCGTGCAAGGAAGCACCTCGAGCAAATAAACGGTAGGTATTTCAAATAATAACATAGACGAGTTTCTAAAGACTAAAAGAAACGACAAATATGGGGGAAAAAAGGGCATGACCAGAGGTAAGGAGTATCAAAATTTCTAAGACGTAAACTTGTAGTGATTATAAATTATTCAAAGTAACATTTAAACTGAAAGTTTTCACTTGATTAAAAATATCAAAAAAGATAAAGAAGAAAGCTTCCTCTTCATATTTTGGTCAATTGTCTCTTACAACTTCCTAATTTTTCTACAAAAATATCAACCTCCGTTAGACTTAAAAACTTTATCCAGCTATTTATAGATATATCAACTCCAGCCCTTCAGATATGTTTAACGCATGATATACTCACAAATTAAGCATTATATAAGTAAATAAATTATATAAGAACATCCATGAATGCATTAACGAATTTAGATAAATGTTTTATATAATTACATTTTTAATTAACATGTCATTTGACATGATTGAGAGAAGAGGTGCGATGATTCAAATTGTAGAATCGGACATTTTCGGATTCAACTTTACTGTCAAAGTCAAAAGATGTTTCATCTATTTCATTTTAATTTTTTGTCTACACTGCCAATATATCGAATATAATCAAGTTTATAATTTTTTTATAGGGGGAAAATGGGGGTAAAAAAAAATAAAAATATATTAATTTAAAATGAAAAATAAAATCATTTAATACAAATTTCAAAATGCGCTGATTTTCTGAAGTATAATTGGACAAGAAAAGTTAGGCACAAGTAAAAATTAAATTAGTTTTATTCCGTAATCGATATTTTATGTATAGCTATAGGCCTTGAGCAAGTTTGTGAATTGAGACCGAAAATGAAAATTTATTTATTTTCTTTTGCCATCATGTAATTTATTAATCACATAATTTGTCTTAGTTTATAGTTATAAATGTTGCAAACTATTGAACATTATGATTGCTTAGTTACTATCAGATTTTAACAGGATCAGAAAGATGTATGGCAGCCAGTAAGTGATAAAAAAACTATTTGATTATTGTCGACGTTTCGGGATCACATCGATCCCATCTTCAGGACGATAAACTGTTATTGTTGCTTAGATAGATGCAATTTTGGTTCATACAAATATAAATACTTATATTTGCATATACCATTAGATGTATATGAGAATATCTAATGGTATATGCAAATATAAGTATTTATATTTGTATGAACCAAAAATGCATCTATCTAAGCAACAATAACAGTTTATCGTCCTGAAGATGGGATCGATATGATCCCGAAACGTCGACGATAATCAAATAGTTTTTTTATCACTTGCTGGCTGCCATACATCTTCCTGATCCTGATAATTGCCACTCAGCCATCGAAATTCTTCTATTTATCAGATTTTAAGATTAATACATGTTTGTTACTTACATACGAGTATAAAGGTCTAGGAAGATAAAGCAACCAAGTGGTCAAATTGAAAACGGCGACCACTTACCTGAAAAAAAGAATAAAAAAAAAATAATAATAATTTTGTTATAGCATAGTTATTGTTCTCTCAGTTAAATGTTATCAATTATCCTGTAATTTATGTTCAGTTATCAGTTATAAGCTATATTTAGTAGTTTTGATAGGTTCGATTAAAGATATAAAGCTTAGTTTGAAATTTAAATAGATTTTAATATTTATTATGTTATTACATTTATCAATAAAATCCCAGAGATAAACACGAATATCAAAAACAATTATTTTTATCATTATAAATTAAAATATAAATAGACTATAGAATTAATACTATCCGCACCGCCCGACACGCATTTCCTTTCCTATCTTGGTCCTTTTTAACATTTCGTTTTACTTAGGAGAACAAACACACGTTAAAGACCTACAGAAGATACAGTACCACACAGATATTTCTATAATTAAAATTGTTACAGTAAATTTTGAGAAAATTGAAAACAAAAAAAAAAAAAAAACTGAAAAAGTACATTTAAAATTTTTTTATTACTTTTATAAAGTACTCGGGAGCAGATCCGCACGTGTGTGGGCTCTCACCGATCGGGCTCGTGTCTCACATCAGATAAAGTAATTTATTATATTAATTTAGACTATTAATTTATTTTGGGCTCGGCTCGGCTCATGAGAGCCCACGCTCATGCGGATTTGGCTCGTTTGAAGGCGAGCCGAGCCGGGTGTGTGGTGAAAAATTGCCGACTATTTTTGATCTCAAAACAGAGAGATTTTAAAAATAGCCACAAAAGCAGAAAGGTCATTTATCCGATATTATAAACAGAGTATGTATGTGGGTGTTTATGTTTATTTTAACTTGGAAGTAACGAGTTAAGAGCTAATTACTAATATTCTTCTTTACGAGTTCATAAATCATTTGAAAAAAATAAACAATTTTTAGGTTATAATTAGATACCGATATTAATTTTTTATTTATTCCCATCATAATGAATAGGCTACGCGTTTGAGATAAACTTCGGAAATTAGGAGTCGATCAAATCAAATACTAATAGGCCTATTTTCAATTATTTTGTATGTTAAATTCCCCCCCCCCCCCACTCTGGGAAATTCTCTTTCTAGTCATAATCCCGCCCGGTTGTAATTTATTACACTTTAATTTTCGGCCCCCAGAAATGGTAAATATTTATCTCAGCTTTCCCTGGATCTTTTGAAACTCAGCTATAAAGCGCCTCATATACGCCGTACTTTAGTATACGCGTACGAGCCCGGCTCGGCTCGCCTTCAAACGAGCCAAATCCGCAAGTGTGTGGGCTCTCAAGAGCCGAACCGAGCCTAGCTTAGCCGGCCGAAAATAATTAATAATAAAAACCATTTATTTTAAAAAATATACTTATATCATCGAGTCCATTGATCTCAATTTCAAAAATTTAGATTTTTCTCAAAAGCAATAATGAGAAAGGAAGCAAGATTATATCCGGGTATAATTTGTTGATTATTTAAAAAAAAAAAAATAGCTTATGTAATGCATATTAAAAAAAAAAAAAAAAAAAATTAGCTCTTTTTTAAGGATGTTAGTCAAATCTATATAAGAATAAAAATATTATTGAAAATATACAATAAAAAAAGGGAAAGAAGGGAGAAAGGGGCCAAAAGAAGGGCTGAGTAAGCAATCAGCTCAAGCAAGTTTCCAGAAAGTGCTTAAATAATATTTTATTCAAGAGGCGTGTTTATCTTAATAACGACGAAGGAAAAAGGATGAATTTCCTCCGATATTAAGTCTAAAAAATAATTTATTCAACGGTTGGAATTTGCCATTTAACAAAAGAAAAAAGAAAATTATCCTCCAAAATTAAGCCCTTCACATAAATAATTAAAAAAAAAAAAAAATTGAAATCAATAATTAGAACTTATTTTTCAGTGTAAAGAGAAAGAATAATTATAAAGGGTCAAAGCATTTTTAGCGATACATGTAAAATTATAAAATGGCCTTTTGAACGAATCTCGAGATATAGGCCTAGGCATGGCCTCCATCAAACCTAAACAAAATTTTATTTACTTTATAAATAGGAAAATTAGTACAGCGAGATTTTGAAGTCTTTGCAAGAGCAGATACAAGGGGGGTAAATGGGGTAATTACCTCCACGCCCCACGAGATTTGAGAAAAATATTCTTCTTGTAAATTAAATTTTATTTTTAATATAAAATTTTAAAAATTAACACTACAAAATTTGATTTGTATATATATTCTGATAAACAAATATTGAATACAACTTTAAATTACCGAAAGTAAGCGAAAGTTATGTGGTCACGATCCAGTCACACCAGATTACCCCTTCTCTAAAAACTACTCCGGAGCCCCCTTGAGTAGACACATATTTAGTTTCCGACAGTACGGTAGATTCCATTTTCAAGATGTAAAATTTAAAGTATGGGAAAATATTTATATTTTAAATATTTTTCGAGATCTATATATTTTAATAAGATAATAGTATTCAAAATACCTCGATTCGGACTTAACAAGTCATAGATATATTCAACAAGACATGTGAGTGTTCTTTATTGGCGAGGCCAAACATCTTTATATTTTGTTACCATGGCAACCATTTCTCTTATCTTTTCTATGGAGTATAGAAGTAAAGTGGTCTTCAGAAAATTTCAAAGACAAAATGAAAATATACAATACATTTGAAATAGCATCTAAAAAATAATTGATTTTTGAATTTTAATCAAAATCGTTAGAACGAATTTTGAGAAAATCGAAAAAAACTGAAAACGTACATCAGTAAAGTAATAGTACTCTTTGGTCGTCTAGCTCTTTTCGTTCTTGAGATATTTTGTTCATAGGCACACAGACAGACAGGTAGACCATGTCGCGAAAATGACTTTTGGATTCAGGGGACCTCAAATCGTGTATATCCATCAAAATCTCGACATCGAATTTTTGACATGAATCCAATACTTTCTCTCTCTATATATTAATGTTTATAGAGGTAAGAGAAAGTAACAAGTAGATTTCGCGAACCAAATTATTATAGTAGGGTTGATCATAGGAGGAAAATTCAGAAGCCAAGATTCTTGAAGAATGTAGGTTTGCATTCGTTGGTAGGATCTGGAATTGATTTGTGGAACGGTTTGTCTGTCACTACTTGGGATTATAGTCCTCTGCCCCCTATGATCAAATCTATAATAAATTTTGTCAAGTCCTAATGTGCTAGTTGTGTGAAATTTTTATTTAGTTCTTGATCGCAGAGAATAGATGAGGTAGAGAGGTCATACCATCCTTGTTAAGGTTTTGACCAGGTTTCCTTAACAGCTTAAGGCGAATGTCGGGATGGCTAATGCGACGTTTACTACTGGTCTCGTGGCTTGCGTGAATTTTTTGATAATTGTTTTTTTTTTATTTCTTCCGATGGAAATGCATGAACATGTTGATTGTTAATGGGCATGCATTTCTATTTATTTATTTATTTTATTTTATTTTATTTTATTTTTTCCTTTTGTTTTGTTGTATTTGTTATTGTATTTAAATTTGTATTTGTGTTTGTTGGACCTAGCCACCGAGGACTGGTGCCTCTAAGCGGGTCGTAATAAATTTATTTATTTTATTTATTTATTTATTTTATTTATTCAAAAACATGTAAATAAGGCAGTTTGCCTCTCTCTTAGTGTACACAATAATTTGAAATAAAATATTTATCAAAATTATATTTAAGGGAAAAGGTTTAAATTACGGTATAATAACCTTAAAGTCGTACAAAAAACATTTCCGGTTAATTACTCCTGGTGCATTTTACACAGAGACGCGCACCACACCAAATACCGGTATTAAGTTCTATGGCCCACAACACAGTTTAAATAAATAAATAAATATATGGAATGGAGTCAGCATCATTAACCACTTAAAGTCTCTGTAATTAAGAAATGAGCAAAATTTTTTTCAATAATACACCATCTCTTGCAGCCCAACATATAAATAATTTCAAAAGTGTCATAGATTTTGGCTAGTATTTTTTGAATACTTTATTATTTTATTTTTCAGTGTATGTAATTTTTTAAGTTTGCAAAATATTTTTGTTTTTCATTTTCATCAAAGGGAGTTGGTTATTTATAGGAAACCAATAATTAATAAACAAAGACAGTGTAGGTTGCGCTATTGAGCTTGTTGTCTCCCTCAATTAGTGAAGGGTTTGCTTGCAACGAGACATGGCGGGTTAATTGATGTCCCATATGATCAAAAATAGACGCACAAACTATATTAACATGGAGGGAGTAATATTCCACCCTGTCACATGATTATGCAATGTTCATTGCAATAGAATTTACCTAGGTATTCATTAATGTATAAACATTTTTGAACGCTTGGTAAAAGTATTATCCAGTATTAAACAAATAACAGATGTTGCTATATACTGGATTTTTACTTTATTTTATTCTAAATTCAACAAAGAAAATATTTTATAAAAAAAAAAACGTAAAATCTGGTACAGATGATTTTATTTTATCTTTTCAAATTTAAAATTATTTCACCATATACCATATACTTAAGGCTCTAGCTATCAGGTGGGGACTTAATTGTGGCGCTCACTGTACAAAAGAAGCAATACTTTAGACTGCTTGTATTTATTTTTTAGAATTTTCTCAAAATTAACCCCATTGTTTATAAATTTTTAAATTAAATCAGAAGCGCCCTCGGGCTTGGAGTAGTGGCTAGCGTGCTGGCTTTCTATAGGGTCGCGGGTTCGGGTCCCAGGCAGTCCGATGATTTTATTTAAGTACAGGATACGGATTAAGTTTGGATACAAAATGGCTTAAATAAGAATGCCTGGACCCCCAATAGATATTTTCATTAATAACGGTTATCGTCAAAGTTTTATATGGCCCAAGTTGCCGAAAAGACTGTGTGTGTGAGTGTGAATGATTAAAAAAAAAAATTCGAAGTAGCATAGTAATATAATCAATCTAACCTGAATTTTTATGGATGAGTCACTGGTAATATATAAATTCGAATTTTTAATTTAGAGTGAAAAAAATGAAAAGTGAATAATAATAAAGTCTGATTTGTGCTTCATTTTTCCAAAAGAAAAGAGATTTTTTAGTTTTTTTTTTGGCATTTTAGGCCATATATAGACTTTCAACCAAACACATAAATATTACGATATATATTGGGGCCCAGGCACATTTTTTTAAACCACTTGGTAACCAAATAATTTAAATAAATCTGACCTGGGTAGTGACTGTGAGATGTATGTATAGACGGATAATAATGGGCAGGAGCAGCCAATAAATAGACTCACTTGTCAGTATGAAGATTCCAATCACCGGAGACGTTTCGGTTCTTTTTATTTAAGAACTATCTTTAGTCCTTAAATTAAAAAAGTATATATGTATAATTGCACCGAGTTAGTGGTAAAATTTGGCATATACATTGTTGTTTCGTCATAAAAATATTACAGATGTGTATTTCTAGGTCAATAATTTACAATGGTTCCACAGGTGAGTTTCATAGCCTATATCAATAAATTATTTTATCACCTGTGGAACCATCGTATCAAATTATTGATCTAGGAATATACATTTGTAATATTTTGATGACGAAACAACAATGTATATGCCGAATGTTACACTGACTAACTCAGTGCAATTATATATACTTTTCTAATCTAAGAACTGAAGATGGATCTTAAATAAAATGAGCCAAAACGACTCCGGTGATTGGAATCTTCATGCTGAGTCTATTTATTGGCTGCTCCTGCCCATTATCATCCATCACTTAAAATAAATACTCATCGGACTGGATAGGATCCTAATCCGATGCTCCTTAGCCTTAAGACAATCAAAATTGACATTACAAGAAACATAAGATAGAAAAAATCTGGTGTGACTGGCGCACGGACCAACTTTCTCTACCGGTAATCGAAAGTTGTATCTGAACTTGTCACACCGATTTTTTCGTGTCGACCATGTTTGTTTCCGCCGATATAGGGCGTACACACCTGCGCTCTCCCCTCCGAGCAGTTCGCGCTCGAAGTTCGTTGCTCGTTGAAATTAAAGTTATGTTTGACAAAAAACATAAGATAGAAAAAATCTGGTGTGACTGGCGCACGGAACACAACTTTCTCTTACCGGTAATCGAAAGTTGTATACTGAACTTGTCACACCAGATTTTTCGTGTCGACACATGTTTAGTTTCCGCCGATATATTAGAATTCAAGATGTAAAATTTATAAGTATGGGAAAATATTTATATTTTGTTACCATGGCAACCATTTCTCCTATCTTCCCTATGAAATACAAGAGTAAAGTGGTCTTCAGAATATTTCAATGGCAAAATGAGAATATACATTTGAAAGAGCATCTAAAAAATAATTGATTTTTGAATTTTAATCAAAATCGTTGGAGCGAATATTGAGAAAAACGAAAAAAACTGAATAAGTACATCAGTACTCTTTGGCCGATTTTGATTAAAAGCTTATTTTCACGCCCTAGGGGGTGCCTAACTTAAATATAAAATTTCAACCTCTTAGCTTAATTCCTTCATGCTTAAAATTGAACCCTGACAGACAGACCATGTTGCGAAAACCACTTCTTTAGATTCAGGGGACCTCAAAACGTGTATACCCATCAAAATCTCGACATCAAAATTTTGACATGAATCCAATACTTTCTCTCTCTCTCTCTCTCTATATATATATATATATGTTAATATATAGAGAGAGAAAGTATTGGATATGTTAATATATAGAGAGAGAAAGTATTGGATATGTTAATATATAGAGAGAGGTAAGAGAAAGTAAAACTTTATTGAAAGGTGTAAATTTCATTCCCCTTTGTTGTGGACTTCTCACTTGTCAGTTAATATTTGATATGGAACACATGAAAAAGTGTCTTCAGAAGATTGTGTGCGTGTCAATAGCCCATAAATAGTCCTAATGCAGTTTTTACAACCGCAGATACAATATATTGTATAAAAAAAAAGACTAGCACATTTCAATTGCTCTAACAAGAAAAATTTGCTTGTATTCATTATAAGTTTCTTCTAAAATTTAAATCAAATTTTTTTTTAACAGTGCTAAATCAAAAAAAAAAAAGAGAAATTTTTTTTTGTAAATCTTGTTATATTAAAAAAGACGAATTAGGTATATATTGGTACATTAATTTTTTTTCTTTTTATTAGTAAAATTAGTAAAATGATATTTCAAGGGGCAACACCAGATTTTTTTTTCTTTATTTGTCTTGGAGTGAATATAGTAATTTATAATACATCACATTCATCATCATCATTCATTATTGCCATATTTCATATAGCCTATCACTAAAGTGAAATAGATTAGTGTTAGCTAAAATATGAAAGCTAATAAGTGAAATTGCTTGCAGCTACGCAAATGAGGTAGGTGTCTAGTAAAGCCATGTAATTAAATTTTAAACGACAATTTCATTTTGAAGATAAATGACTAAAAAAATCTTGTAACAAGATAGAGAGAAAGAGAGAGAGAGAGATGAAATGATTTGGCCTTAAGGTGAGGTATTTAGGCATCAGGCAATCTAAACGAGAGGGTGGAGAGGAAGAGAGAATAAACGATCGAAACACTCATCAGGGGGCTTGGATCTGCAGGAAATGAATTAACGAGCGTTTTCTGACTGTCATCCAGGCAAAGTAAACAGTAATCTAACATCCTTCTCCATGGTAAATGTCAACAGTGAACAGAACAAAGAGAGACAAAATAATAATAGCCCCCTCTGCGTCTGTTGTCGCCTTTCAGTTTGAAAAGCAACTACTTGATTAAAGAGCTCGTAAAAAAATATATAATAATTTAACAAAAAATAAATAAATAAATGTCAAAGCAAGTGTTTTATTAATTACAAACACTTTTGTCAATAAATCTCTTTTGGCTTTTGTATTTGTTCTGTCCGAATTCATGGAATTTTATTAGGTAGTGGAATGCAGCCGCCGACCCACAGAGGGGTGGGGGAGATACAGGTAATCGTGGTGTCCGAAATCCCTAAAATGTTTTTTTATTTTAAACAACAAGAAAATTTTAAATATACTCTATTTTAAATTGGTTAGGTTGACATGAGGTATAAATTCTATGTCAATGGAAATGGACATTTATTTTCTCTCCAAATTTTTTTAAATTTTACTCATTCATTTTATTATAATCCGTAATTTTTTTTATTATCAAAATTTTGTAAAAAATGCTTTGCAAATTAGTTTTTCAAATAAATAAAAATAATCGCGGCCCCGCCCTCGTGACCGAGAGATGTTGACAGATATCAATCTAAAAGCCAAGAGTTAGAACCACAGGCAGTCCGATTAATTTATTTAAATCATTTTAATACCAAATGGTATAAATAAATGTGCCTGGACCTCAATATATATGTGACCTTCCACATGAAAAGATACCAAACTTTCACTGGGCTAAATTTGCAAGAGAGCCGATTAAAAAAGTTCAAAAAAATCGATTTTATTTTTATTACTGATTCCGATCCTTTAGTTCTTCATCTTATATGATTCATCAGAATCGATGTATTTTATATACAAAATTTGAAAAAACAAGACTTTAAAATCATTTTTCTTAAAACTAAATTTTTCATAACCAAAATGTTAAAGATTCATATCGTCCAAACAAAAAATAATAAAAAATTCTAAAAACAGGCTTGCTCAGCAGGATGTGTTCTGTACAGAAAGCATAAATACTCAATTTTGACCCCAATGAAGATTTGTTACCGTTTCATGTGGACGGTCACATATAGTAATTAGTAGCTATTAATTAACGTCTATATAGCCTAAGATGTCAAAAAAAACTTAAAGGAAAAAAATAATAATCACCCTTCACCTGCAAAATGGTTTTTTTAATCTGCCTAGCTATAAATGGTTATATTACACCCGGATTTTAAGGTTTATTTTTTAGGTAAATGGAAAATTATCTTAAATAAACAACAATAGAAGAGGGAGCGGGCAGCCAGGAAGTAAGCCTCTACGAAATGAAACTCAAGAGTAGTATAGCCGAAACTGTCTCCACGAAATGAAACTCAAGAGTAGTGGAGACAGTTTCGGTTATACTACACTTGAGTTTCATTTCGTAGAGGCTACTTCCTGGCTGCCCGCTCCCTCTTCTATTGTTGATATACAACAGCCACTTCACATATAGTCAAATTATCTTAAATTTAACTATGGTAATTTTTTAAATCTAGAACAAATAAAATCAAAATCGTTAATTTAGGACAAAAATACAAAAAAAAAAACATATAAAAGAGCTCCTATCGATTGATCAATTATATCGCCTGCTGAGAATCATAGTGGCCAGAGTCCGAAAATTCAATTTTTGAGTTAAGCCCACCAAACGTTTTTAAAATATCTTCTCTTTTGAGTTCCACAGTGGGGAAAATATATTTCCATTCTTTGCTATTTATTCTGGTCTGTTCATTTGTTGCCCGGCTATTTAAATGTACCTATATGTTTATAAAACTTTGGGACGCCTTTTCTAGAATTGTCGAATTTATAACTTTCGCCACTATAATTCTCAGCAGGCGATATAAAAGGATAATAGAATAAAAATAAATATAAATATTTTTACGATTCAAGTTAAGGTACTGATAAGTGAGAATAAGGAAGACATGTATTTCTCCCCCACCCCACCCCTCTTAACTACAACCCCTGGGATCATTAGGTTGAGAAACTTTGTAGAGAACTTTAAGGAATAGCCATGCACATTTAGGCCTATAAATAGTAGTGATACAAGTAGTAGAAGGAATATTATTTAGAAAGCCTGTGAGTTAGGCAACCATATGGCTCGCTTTTCATGTATTGCATAATGTTAAAGGCGCGTGCGTGCCCTTTTGGCATGGATCTAACATCATATAAACAAAGTTTTACGCAAAACGGAATATCTATATATATAATTCGCAAATGTCCGTCTGTCTGTTTGCCTGTCCGTCTGTCTGTCTGTCACGCTCGATTTAGGCAACTTCCGGTTGGAATTTTGAAATGAAATTTTATATGCATAAAGAGGACCTTCTCGGGATTACAGGAAAATTATTTCATCCCGGAATTCCTATAACTTTTTGAGTTATTAATTCTTAAAGTTACGATTTCTTCCAAAGGAAATGTATAGAGAAATATTTATGTACCTAATTATAATTTGCAGAAAAAAAGGAGTCATAGTAACGCTTCGAAAACAAGTTTTATTTTCATAAAAATCTTTCAATTTTAAATTGATATATTTTCTGAAATAAAAAAATTTATTCTCAAAATACAATAATAAGATGAGAGCGATAAAAAAAATTATATATTTTTATAATCTCTTTACGAGCCGGAGAGAAAATATATAAAAAAAAGAAATAAAGGCACCAAGATTGTTTAGCAAAACCAGACTATTGAAACTGGGAACGATAAGTTGCGAGGAACAATGTGAAGAATGACATCAATTTAATAAAAAAAATCTCCATCAAGGTCTAAAATTAATTTTAATTGAAATTAAAAAAAAAAACCTTGACGTTTTACTTTTGGAGATTATTTTCGGATATACGGAAATAAGGAATAAATATTAATATTATGAGAGTTTTTAATTATAGACGACATTTTGTTATTAATTATTTATAAAAAATATAAATACTGAAGAACGTTTCGACTGCTTTTTCTGCAGTCGTTTTCAAGTATTGTGCACTTGTTCCGACTCAAGTGAACTAAAATAGCAATATTTATTTTTGGAAATTTATTGAGATCTCGGGACTGATTTGTAAAATTTACAGTTTCCTTTCATCAGTGAATCATCACCAGGCCCCTAATGACAATTTTACTTACAATTACAAACAATATTACAATTATAAACAAGGAAAAACTAAGAACATTCATCAACTTCATCAATACATAACAATTACATAATTATAAAATTTCATAAATTATGAAGTGGATGAATTTTCAAAGTTTTCTCTTGTTTGTAATGTTTAAAATTATCATTTTTAGGTCTGATGACGTGAAACACGTGTAAATTTTCTAAATCAGTCGCCAGATCTCTATAAATTTCTGAAAATAAATATTGTCTATAATTACATTTTGTTATTAATTATTTATTAAAAATATAAATACTGTAGAACGTTTTGACAAGCAAGGGCGGTCCCAGAGGGGGGTCAAGGGGTCGACCCCCCCCAAATCTTTTTTTTTAACACACACTTTTTTCCCACTCACTCTCCCATTCACACAAACTTTTCGGCAACTTAGGCCATTTAAGACTTAAACGATACCCATATTTGATTAATATATCATTTATTGGGGTCCAGGCCCATTTATTTAAACTATACCAAAAAAAAAAATCAGTGACCCCCCCCCCCCCCCCAAAAATGTAAGGCTAGGACCGCCCTTGTTGACAAGTGAACTAACCGTTACTACGTGCATTTTATATACAACGACATCAGCGCCATCTACAGTCATTCCTATTAAGTTATATACAAATTACTCTACAGTAATATTTTTAATAAATAATTAATACAAAATGTGGTCTATAATTAAAAATTCCCATAATAATAATAATACAAATCACAAAAGCTTTAAGAAACACATTAGTAATAAATAAAATAAATTGATATTTATTTCTTATTTCCGCATATCCGAAAATAATTTACAAAAATAAACCTTCAAGTATTCAACTAAGCTGTTTCTACCAAATAATTAAAAAGATCTTTCGCCACCACAAGTTAAATTGAAATAATAACTAAATAAATTTTATCGCTCAGGTCGGAAAGTGGACGATTAGATCATGAAGCACCAACCGCTGCTTTAACAGACAGGGGCTTTCTATTTCCTTCTTTTGTGGAGGAAAAATATGCGTCAAAAGGTTTAATTAAACGTATTATAAATGAATGATAATTACTTTAAAGAGTTATAAAAAAAAATATTTAAATTAGAAGTTTTTCTAATTTTATTGTCCACTAGACTAATAAGAAGAGTAATCACTTCATTTGACATAAAATGAGATTTGACACATGGAGGGACCATTTGTTAATTAATGGGCATGACATAAGCCTCGCTACTAAAATTTTCAATTCCATTTTAAATGAATCTTGAGATTGGAACTCAATTAACCACTCAGCTAATAGGGATAAACAATAAGTGACCGTTCATTCATTTGGCATTAAATTGGAATTTCAAACGATACATCATACATATTTAAACAACTCAATGTAGATGTGATCTTGTTAAATATTTTACAGCATATAAAAACTAGTTAACTGACTGATATATATGCAGTCTTGCGTAAGGGAATGGAAAACGGATATCCCTAATGTCAGACGGTAAAATAGAGAAATAAAATGTTTATTATATTGAGAATGTTTCTAACTAAATAAAATGTTTAATAAGTAAATAAATAACCTGACTGACTTATCTGGTTTTAATAAAAAAGTTATTGAGGCTTTTGGCCCTTTTTTTATTAAAAATTGAGTGAGCTCATAATAATGGACTATAAAATAATAATATTCGATCATATAGTGTAGCGATACTGAGCCAAGCACGTATTTAAATGCGGCCCGAAACTTGATTATGTCTCGGTTTTTAAAAGAAAATTATGAAATTCGAAAAGCGGATTTTTTTAATAAGTCCATTTGACACGTTTCATCTGTTAGCTTTTGTAGACTAGGGTTGGTCGAATCGATTTCGATTTTAATCGAAAATCGATTTTGAGCGTCGATTTTCGATTAAAATCGAAATCGATTCAGTGTTTTGAAAAAAATCGAAAAAATCGATTTTTGACGGCCGATTTTCGATTTTCGATTTTCCAAGAAAGTGATTTTCGCGACATCGTCTGTCTGTCTGTGTTCAATTTTAAGCTTGAAGGAATTGAGCTATGAGGTTGGAATTTTATATTTAAGTTAGATACCCCCCTGGAGCGAGAAAATAAGCTGTTAATTAAAATCGGCCAAAAAGTACTAGTGCTTTACTGAGGTAGTTTTTTCAGGTTTTTTTTGATTTTCTTAAAAATATCCCCAACAATTTTTATTAAAATTCAAAAATCAATTATTTTTTAGATGCTCTTTAAAAAGTATATTCTCATTTTGAAGTACACTTTACTCTTATATTTCATAGTAAAGATAGGAGAGTTGGTTGCAATGGTAACAAAATATAAATATTTCCCCATGATTATAAATTTTAATCTTGAATTCAGCCCTCGGGGCTTGGTGTAGTGGTTTACATGCTAACCTCGTATACCAAAAGTCGCGGGTTCGGACCCCATGCAGTCCGATGATTTTATTTAAGCAATTTGGATACCAAATGGCTTAAATAAGAATGCCTAGACCCCCAATATGTATATTAATCAATAACGGATATCGTAATGGCCTGAGTTGCCGAAAAGACTGTGTGTGTGAGTGAATGTGAGTGTGAATGAGAAAAAAGTGTGTGTTTAAAAAAAAAAAATCTTGAATTCAAATGTACCTTAAGCTTACTGTCGGAATCTAAATATATGTTGACACAAAAATCTGGCACAACTTTCGCTTACTGAAGATAAGAGAAAGTTGTGCTGTGCGACGAGTCCCACCAGATTTTTTAAGAAATATAGAAGTTGATGTTTGAATTTCTTGGTTTGTTAAAACTTACGTTAAAACTTAAGTTATAAAGACTAAATATGTTATACCATATACAATGTGTTGGTTTTTAAAGAAGTTATAAAGACTGAATAAATTGATTTGGGCATCAGTAATGCAACGTTCTATTTTTCTTGTTCTATAAACCGCTTGAAAATCGTAAACAGAACCTTAAAATCAACTTATGGGCATTTTTTGTAAAAAAATCGAAAATCGATTAAAATCGATTTTTTAAAGGCAAAAATCGATTTTTTTAAAAATCGATTATTTGGTTTCGATTTTAAAAATCGAAAATCGAAAATCGATTCAGCCTCCGAATCTACCAACCCTATTGTAGACATTAGATCTTGGAATTATTGGCAAATTTTATCTCTTGAGAAGGGATGTGAACCCCTGAGGCAAGAACTCTATCATTATGCTGAGGACAATAAAATAACTAGTAAATGTGATATACAGTGTGGCACATCTACGCAATTAATAACAATTAAAATTATTTTTTAAAGATTTGAAACGTTCTTAAAGAATCCCGTGCCGTTTCGGGTAGGTAGGGTTCGATCATTCCTTTTATATTATTGCAAGTGGCCTTCGGCGGGCTAGCGCTTTATATATGGTAAGGATGATTATATTATTCCAAAAACAAAACAAATGTACTCGTATTTTTTTATTTTTGACTTAAATTGCTTTAAGAGATGGATACATTTAGCCAAAGTTTTGAGGAAGGTGTCGTTTCGAGAAGGATGATTCGATTATTCAAAGTTTAATTAATTTTTTGAAAAAAAAAAAAATTAAAAATTTCAATTGTTTCAATTGTAAATATGTCTTTTTTATAAGAAGAAATTCGAAACAGGTTTCATAGAAAAGTTTAAAACCGAAAGCGGGTTTTTCAAAAAATCAGGTTATTGTATGATACAAAGATATTTTTGCAAAGAATTATATGTAGAAATCAAGTTAACCAAGTACAAATTTAATTTTTTGTGATTTTTCAGATATATTATTCTTTGCTCCGAGAGCAGTTCAGGGAGCAATGCTCATATTCCATTAATCAATTACTTTAAGTATAACTAGCCTATCAAGAAACTAATTTCTACCCGTAAATTACATTTTGAATTAGCAGAAAAAGCAAATTTAATAAATTTGCACCATCATCATCTTCTTGCCTATAATTCATCGTCAACAAGAATAATATTTTTCAATAAAAAAATAAAGTCCCTCCCCTAATAAATCAATTGCTGTCAAAATATAATAAGCTTCTTTAGATTATTGACCTAAATATGGTATCATATACAGTATATATATGCACTAGTTTTTGATTTACGGAATGAGATGATACCTCTTACTTGTTAGATGAAGAAATGATAAAAATAGATTTCTTGACTTCATTTCTCTTTTCCATATCAAAATAATATTCCACTGAAGGTTTATTTTGAATATTTTACTCGCTTTGTATGTAGGCCTATGTTTAAGTTCTAAAAAAAAGGATGCTGGATAAACTAGATTAAATTTTCCCTCGTATATAGTGGACAATGTTAACATTTTCATCTATGACCTCAGGGGATTTGGATTCATTTCCCGTCCAACCAAACTGATAAATTTATTGGAATAAAAAATTGAGTCGGCGATATCTCTTCCCATGTTCCTTTTAGTAGACAAATTTCGTTCGAATGGCAAAATAACTTTTAATAAAAATAGGTTGAAATTATGATAATTAGTAATTATAGACGAATCGCAATAAAAAATTCCATTTAACATGTGTCCGATTTTGAAAGAGTCCAGAGATACTACAGCTGTTGGTATTACACCGTTGGCTATTAGAATTTGACGATTGTCAACAGTTGTGTGTTGTTGACATTGAATGTTTTCAACTGACATTGGGATTTGTTGGCCAAATGCACTGTATCATTTAAGCATGCCGCACGTATTTATACATACGTAGTATGCCGATATGGTATAAGTAAATATGTGCGGCATGTTTAAATGATACAGTACAGTGCATTTGGCCAACAAATCACAATGTCAGTTGACAACATTCATTGTCAACAACAATACACAACTGTTGACAATCGTTAAATTCTCATAGCCAACGGTGCATGGGCGTACCCAGCGAGGGACAGGGGGGCAGCTGCCCCCCCCCCCCTAGAAGCAACAAAAAAAAAATTAAATGTTTATAAAGTGATGAAACGAAACAAAATTGGTGGTTGGCGACGGGGAATGATTCTTTTTGTTAGGACTCGAGGGTTTTTAGGCCTTTAATTCGAAGGCCTTACCCCTCTATATAAAAAATAGCTATGTCACAATCTGGACGACCATGCCCCCCCTACGACCATGATCTGACCATGCCCCCCCCCCCTAGATTTGATCCTGGGTACGCCCATGCAACGGTGAAATACCAACAGCTGCATCTCTGGACTCTCAAAACCGGACACATGTTATATGGAATTTTTTTATTGCAATTCGTCTATCCCCCCCCCCCCCCTAAAATATATACTATTCCTCCTGAAACACCCTGTATTTATTAATATAAGTTATTTCAAAAAGTAAGTTAAAATTTGGATGGCAGTCATAGCGATCATCTTCTCCCCCTAGAAAATAACTTAGCCTATGAATTGTATGCCTACACAACAATAAACCTATCAAAGAGATAGATCTCAGAGTTCGATGTGTACAGGAATTTTCAAAAAAAGTCCTACTTTTCTCTGCGAGATTATTTTTAAATTGCAATGTTATTGATGGAAATTTTTCCTTTCAGATAGGGTCTGACTATAGAATAGAGGTTGCTAGTAGAAAAAAAAAAATTTTATACAATCAATTACATAAGTTTTTTTTTTTTTTTTTTGGCGAGGTTATATATTTTGACAATAGGATTAGAAGGCCTTATTCGGTCCGTTGAAAGAAACAAAATATATTTCAAAAATATATCTTATTTATTTATTAATTTCACTTCCTCATACCACAGGTTTCGACCGCTGTGACGCAGATCTTCCTCAGTGAGAAGAGAGTCTCGAAAATTTTTAGACATTAATTTGATAATCAAATGTTTTATATTCATTATAAGTTCTCTTGATAGTTTGAGACATTAACCTGGATAATCTTATGTAATTGATTGTATCTGTTGAATGTTGATTTCTATTTCTTCATCGTATGTAGCCCTGAAGAAGGTCCCATATACGACCGAAATGTCGGTCCTGGTTTTGACAATTAAGTGAAATATAAACTAATGCTTTGAACATTCTTCCTACCAAATTTAAATCTCACTGGTGTTATTACAGTATTTTATAGAATATTCTTATTTCTTGTAATAATAATGTAAAGAATTCCAATAGATCTTGAAGAAGGTCGCGACATGCTACAAAATCATCGACCAGGAAATAAATAAAAGTAGCCGTGAAAGCGAGGAGGTCCTGGTTCGATTCCAGGGGGTGCAATTTTGCCCCATCATAAGCACAAACACATCTCGCAAATTTGCAATCATAAACTAAGCTTATATATTGACTGGCTAATGAACATTCTATTTGAGCGTTGATTGAAAAAACTCCATCTTTTTTTAAGCAAAGCTCTACCTAGTTAATATAATAATGTTCGAGTTTGTGATGTACGCTCGAAACATCGATAGAAAAAGAAATATATTTTTCCATTTATAATTAAAAATAAAAAGAAATTTTATATTAGTGAAACTATTTTCTTTAATCAATTTTTTTCTTGTTCAAGAGTTAATTATCTTCATTTAACTTCATTTTCCAGTCGATTTTATTCTTGCCTAGAAACTGATTCGGCAATTTTGATAAAACTTTTTGAGAGATCAATAATGATTGAACTTTTATTATTATTATTATTTTTTTTTTTTTATATCCAAGTTTGAAACCTATTTCCAATTTTTACAGCCTCTTCTCCTCATTATAATTTTCACTAAATATAACGATGCAAATTATAAGAGATTATTATTAAAGTGAATTTTTGTAAAAGCTCAGGCCGAAATATTTATAAATGATTTGAGAGTGGCTAAAACTTCCTTAATCTGTATAATTAAATATATAAAAATAAAATGGGATAAATGTATATATGTACTATATCGACGTTCTATTTAGTAAAGCGCCTAACTTTTTTTTTTTAAATAAATAAAAACACTCACACTTTTTCCTCATTCACACTCACACACACATTCACACTGTCTTTTCTGCAACTTAGGCCATTTAAGACATTTACGATATCCGTTATTAATTAATAAACATATGGTATTGGGGGTCCAGGCATTCTTATTTAAGCCATTTGGTATCCAAATGGCTTAAATAAAATCATCGGACTGCCTGCCTACCGCGACTTTTGGTATACGAGGTTAGCACCCCAACTCCCCTTACGCTAACCCCTACACCAAGCCCCGAGGGCAAGTGCATAACTCCCAATTTTTGTTTATTTTTCAGGTGAGCCAAAAAACATTTTATTGTCACTGTTAGAGCCACTGTTAAACACTTTTCGGCAACTTTTCGAACTGAAAAATTTGAATTATGCCCTTACCCAGTTCAGGGCATAAGGAGAATGATATTTTTCAACAGAAAATACAAAAAAATGATTTTCGAAAAAAGTGGAGTTAGGAACTTTACTAATTAGAACGTCGATATGGTCTATAGAAATCCACAATTTTCAATGAATCTGTTTGAAATTAAGTATACAACATATAGTACATGGACCAGGGAGTAACGTAGTAATAATTTGAATCTCTTAAATATTCTAGGAAATTAATTATAATCAAATTTCTTCAATATTATTTATTGAGAGTGGGAAAAACCTTAAATTTATAGGAGAGTTCTATGATTGTGATGATCGGTGCAAAATTTCAGCAATCGGATAACGCAGGTAACGATTATGAACAGAAAGGAAGAGCAGAAACTTTAATCGGCTCTCTTGAAAAATCGCTTTTTTTTAGTTAGACCGGTCTTGTACTGGACCGAGGATATACTAACTGTGAGTATGCCGGTACACATCCCTTAGTTGAGCATTTCCTTATTATTATCTCTTATAATCTAACCTCTTTGCTTCCTCATTTAAATATTTACAGAAATGAAAAATAAAGATACTTTTCTTATTGATTTATCACTAACAGCCGAAAAGTATATGATCTGATTTCGTAAAAAAGGATGATGGTTAAATAAGATGATGGATGAAGATATATGTCATCCTTTTTTCTTTAAAAACATTTTAAACCAAAGGAGCTTAATATAATATAAATATGCCCTCAATTTAAATGGGGAAAGAGATTAAATTTTCCTATTAAACCTTTCATAAAATAATTATTACCAAGTGCCTTTAAATTTGATTTCCTATAAGATTTGGTAAGAAAAAACAATGAGATTAATTCTCGTATTTAGGAAATTTTACCTACCTAACAGGCCCTAGCACAGTGCTAGAGAAGTCGCCTCTTTTGCTTAGGGGGTCAGGGGCTCGTTTCTAATCTCAAACAACCCAAATTTAACCCATTTGTAAAATACAGGGACGGGGTTTAAATGGTTTAGATGCTAAAAATTCTGGTGTGATTGATCGCACAGCACACAACTTTTTCTAACTTAAATATGAAACGAAGTTGTGTTCTGTGGCTGTCACACCAAATTTTTTGTCTCCACTAGCAGTAGACCTACATTAGAATTCAAGAAGTAAAATTTATAAAATAAAAGAAAAATAAAAGTAATATATTTAAATAATTTCTCTCTGCCCTCAATAGACAATACAACCAATGGCGTAACGTACACCCCCGCAAACCCCGCGATGCGGGGGGGAGGCGGGACCGAAAGCTTTGTAGACCCTCTGTTGTGTGACGTAGTAGTAAGTTAGGCCTAAATAAATATACATTTCCTACTTTCTCTATTAGTAAATTATATATTTTTCATTTTGATTGTTTGTGTAATGTGTAGAAATAAAGGGCTCTATTAAAAATTAATGGTTTTTATTTGTAAATTATTCCCTTTAATAATGGAGCCCGAAAAAAAGGCTGCGGGGGGGGGCCAGCTAAAATACGTTACTTCACTGAATATAACTTCACAATACAAACTACATGTTATTTCAGCTTCTTCAGCAGTGAGAAGATCATTTATTAATGAGTGAATTCACGAAAATTAATTTAATTATTAAAATACCTAAAGGGTCGAAAAAAAATAAAATAAAATATTTATTAAAGAGACTTTTATTTAGAAATACTCTAAAAAAAGAGGAAAATATTTTTCTTTTAAAACATAAAAATGATTATATTTGAATAATTAAATTAAAAGGGTGAAGCAGCTGATTGATTTCAATTTTTTTTTTTTTTTGTTTTTTAACAAAATAGGTCAAAAAGAACTACTAGGCCTACTTTACTGATGTAATTTTTCAGTTTTTTCGATTTTTTTAAAGTTCGTTGTAACGATTTTGATTAAAATTCCAAAATTAATTATTTTTTAGATGCTCTTTAGAATGTATCTTCTCATTTTCAAAATTCGAAGCCCACTTTACTCTTGTACTTCATAGAAACGATAGGAGAGAAATAATTCCCATGCTAACAAAATATAAATATTTTTCTATGTTTATAAATTTTACATCTTGAATTCTAATAGATCGGCGCAAACCAAAAAAATCTGGACTGACAAGTACAGAACACAACTTTCTCTTTCCAGGTTTCTACCAGATATTCCCGAACCTGTTTATCTCCCTCCCCTGGTAAAAATGCTACAAATTGCTCTACTTTTGTTTTATTATTTTACTAATTTTTCCACAAAGACAAATGATTTAATAATTAACTTAAAAATTAAGATCCAATTTCTGTCCTTTTGTTTCCTTTTAATTGATTTTTAGACTTTTTTATAAACATAAAATAAGATTTATAAGGAGTTTTATTTAAGTGGCCTATTTAGAAATACGAAATTCTTTTAACAATCTATAATATTACTCGTATAAAAATAAAATCCGCGCAACGAGATTTGTTTAGGAGAGGATAATAATCATTGAACAAAAAGAGGTAGAGGGAATATTATATTCCATTGAATATGAAAAATCTGAAAAATAATCAAGAATAAATTTAAAATACATTATGCTGGTCCTGACGTAGGCCTATAGATATTTTTTGAATATATCTATACTCTGCTTAGTATGGGAAGCGGAAAATGAAAATACTCTGGCAAAATGACACCAGAAAAACAAAATTCGACAGATGTTTCAAACCTTTACAGTTATACCATGGTAAGAAGGAGTTCCCTTTTTATTTTGTCTTACCTCTATATATGTTAATATATAGAGAGAGAAAGTCATGTCAAAAATTCGATGTCGTGATTTTGATACATGTTTTGGGGTCACCTAAAATTTTATATTTTATTGAAATAGTTAGGCATTCTTCCTGACAATCACGGACAGTCAAACTACTAGGGTAAGCTTTTGAACAAAATCGGCCAAAAAGTTCTAGTACTTTACTTTTTCAGTTGTTTTTTTTCGAATTTCTTAAAATCGGCTCTAAAGAATTTGATTAAAATGTAAAAATCAATTATTTTTTACATGCTCTTTAAAAAGTATATCAGTAAAAGTTTTCGTGAAAATTGTTTACTGATGTAGTATTACAGTTTTTTCAAATTCATTTTCCGGCTCTTCCTTCCATAAAGTCAGGGGCGCCGGAACGAATTTGAATCAGGGGGGGCAACCTCTTCCTATATGGAGATGATATGATTGCCCTCGGGGCTTGGTGTAGGGGTTAGAGTGCTAACCTCGTATACCGAACGTCGCGGGTTCGGACCCCAGGCAGTCCGATGATTTTATTTAAGGCATTTGGATACCAAATGGCTTAAATAAGAATGCCTGGACCCCAAATAATATATATTCATAACTGTTATCGTCAAAGTCTTAAATGGCCTAAGCCGAAAAGACTGTATGAATGTGTGGGTGCATGTGAGTGTGAATGAGAAAAAAGTGTGAATGTTAAAAAAAAAAAAAAAGTGATGTGATTGAAAGGGAAAGAATATAAAAAAAAAGGTTTAATAAGAGTAATAATAATTAAAAAGAAACATTTGCTTGAATACAATTTTTATTTATATAAATATTATATATATATATATCAATAATAATATTATTTATAAATCATGGAAATTATTTTTTAATTTTGCCAAAATGTTGAATTCTAAAGTCATTACTATTTATAAATGTAGCCATGATATTTTGGATATCTATTTCATCTACGATTTCTGGATATGTATTTATCTCAGCCAAAAAACATCGGAGATGCAAAAGGGGCGCCTCGCATTATTTTTGCCCAGCGTCGAGGTGAAATCAAAAAATGCGCCTCGCTTTTCTGATTTATATAAAAGCGAGGAAATATTTTCACTTAAATAAAACCCCTACAGAATTTTATTTGTTTCATATATCCTCGCTTTTATATAAATCAGAAAAGCGAGGCGCATTTTTTTGATTTCACCTCGACGCTGGGCAAAAATAATGCGAGGCGCCCCTTTTTGCATCTCCGATGTTTTTGGCTGAGATTTCACTTCTTTTTGTGAAATATTACATTTAAATTTTATTTAATAATTTTTGTTTATTAAATATTAAATTATCCCATGAATAGATCTTTTAATATGCATTCCAATCAGTAAAAATAAATACATCGTTTGGTATCCATTCAAAACGATAAACATAGGATTTCCCTAAATTTTATAAAATTTTAGGATTTTTATTTTTGTTATGTTGGTAGGATATAAATACATCGTTTGGTATCCATTCAAAACGATAAAGATAAGATTTCACCAAATTTGATAAAATTTTAGGATTTTTATTTTTGTTATGTTGGTAGAATGTAAATACATCATTTGGTATCCATTCGAAACGATAAAGATAGGATTTCACCAAATTTTATAAGATTTTAGGATTTTTATTTTTTTTATGTTGGTAGTATGTAAATACATCGTTTGGTATCCATTCAAAACGATAAACATAGGATTTCACTAAATTTTATAAAATTTTAGGATTTTTATTTTTGTTATGTTGGTAGGATGTATATACATCATTTGGTATCCATTCAAAACGAGAAACATAGGATTTCACCAAATTTTATAAAATTTTAGGTTTTTTATTTTTGTTATGTTGGTAGGATGTAAATACATCATTTGGTATCCATTCAAAACGATAAACATAGGATTTCACTAAATTTTATAAAATTTTAGGATTTTTATTTTTTTTATGTTGGTAGTATGTAAATACATCGTTTGGTATCCATTCAAAACGATAAACATAGGATTTCACTAAATTTTATAAAATTTTAGGATTTTTATTTTTTTTATGTTGGTAGTATGTAAATACATCGTTTGGTATCCATTCAAAACGATAAACATAGGATTTCACTAAATTTTATAAAATTTTAGGATTTTTATTTTTGTTATGTTGGTAGCACTTCTTATCACGTTAATCTATTGTATTTCTATCTGAATGGATTTATCCTAAAAATTGTTATTCCATTAGGGATGAAAATTACTAATATTAATATAGACCCTATATGTTCCTAGATGACGTCATCAGGGAGCAAAATAGTCAAAATTGTCTTTTCGCCATGTTAAAGATAGGACAAATTTGAAATTTTGGAAATGCCTCTCAAAAAGTCACTTTTGATCCAAAATGAAATTTTATATCAAAGGTATCGGGTTTTTGATAGTATCTATTTGTATTTTAAATTTCATCCAAATCGGTCCAGCAGGGAAACCTGTAGCTTTGTCTAAAAATTTGAAAATTGAAGAAAAGAATGAAAAAAAAGAAAAAAAAGAAAAAAAAAAAAAGTGAAAAATAAGAGACTAACTTTTGACCTTCCGAAATCGGCAAAATCTCAACTTTGAGCCTCTGCCATTCTTTTGGGGA
>JAKCPI010007041.1:0-14230 GCA_023213315.1 Euborellia annulipes | reverse complement strand
TGAAATGAATTTTACAGATCATTTTTACTTCATATCAGTGTAAATTTTATATTTTAAATTAAATATATATATTATACAGTATATATTATTTTTTTAATTTAAAAATTATATTAAATTAAATAATTTTTACTTTTAAAAAAGCTAATTACAATTTTCCGTAAAATATTTTGGATTCCTTGCCCTGCTTTGGGAATTATCTGAAAATCAGAGTGTATTAAATTTCCTTAAATATCTAATCATTAATTCTTTTTTGCTGCCTCTAAAATTTCTTAAGGGGTAATTAGAAAAATTCCCAATCAGTTATAGAATCGACAAAAGTTATTTTCCTACTAGATGTTATTTGTTTGAGTTGGACATCCCATCCTGAATGAAGAAAAGTTCGTCAAACTTGGTAAGAAATTTACTAGGAATAAGCTAAAGACCATACTTGAATAAAAACACCTAAAAAATAAAAAAAAAAGAACAAATAGTGAGAATTCAGACGTTTTTAAATTCTTTTTGACAAAAAATTTCAGAATTTTAGTTTCAGCTATAAATTTTTATTTATTTATCAAATTTTTTCTTTTTATTTTCTCTTGCTTATTATTTTTCTAATTTGATAAATATTACTATTAGGCCTATATTAATAAAATTGGATTCACGAATCGTTTAAAGCAGTGTTTCCCAACCTTTTGAAGTCCACGGCACCCCAAAAGTGCGTTGGGAATAACATTACACACTAGGGGCACCCTTCCTTTTTTTTTCCCCTAGCAAAACGAAATTTTTGCCGAAATTTTATTTTCTGTGAAAATCATTTTTGACCTTTTTCAAACTTTATTTTTTCCGTCCTATGGAAAATTTTTGCCGCTTCTGTTTAAATCATTTGACCTTTTTTCTTGCAAAACTTTATTTTTTCCGCCTCTTTTTTTTACCTAAATATCTCACGGCACCCTTTGGTGCCGGGGCACACCGGTTGGGAACCACTGGTTTAAAGGTATTCGAACCTCCTATAAAATAGGCAACCGTGTTATACCCGCTGGCAAGATCGTGCATAGCTCCAAGGCGCTCGCTCCCAGTCAGTGACGCCACACGTGTCGATTAACTTAACTTCTAAGTTCAGTTAATAAGTGTCCTACTAGAAAGCGCTTTAAATCATCAGCGGTAGGAGAAATAACAATAAATTTAAAACTTACTTCAACATAATGTACTAAAAAGAAAGGCTGAGAAAAAATATTTAAAACTGAAAAGTATTTCAATGAGAAATTAGAATTTTTCACTAATCACAGAAATTACTATTATTTAATAGAAGAATTAAATTCACAAGGTTTTCTGTTTCAATAATTAATTTGATATTAACACTTTATACGTATTTCGACACCATATTTGTCATCTTCAGAAGCTTCACATATGGTGTCGAAATACGTATTAAGTGTTAATATCAAATTAATATATTATTGAAACAGAAAACCTTGTGAATTTAATTCTCCTATTAAAGCATAAAGTTTCAACTCGAGCCAACGGTTACCAGTTTAAAATTAATTACTATTATATTAATTTAAAGTAGCTTATAATTCTTGTATGAAATTAATTAGCTTTATTTCGTCTATAAGTATCTATACAATCACATAATATTAAACTTCCGAAAGTCAATTTAAAAAAAAAATTAAAATTTTTCCTTCTTGTCTATCAGAATTAGTTAGTTATGTGTAAATTAACAAATAGAAAATTTATTAAACTAAAAAATCTAATTTTATGAAGAACATTATAAATTTAAACGCAAGAAGCGCTATATTGATTTAAAATAAAAAAATAATGTCAATTATATAAACCTCTAGTAATAAATAAAAATAAACTAATCATTAAAACAATTTATATATAATATTTTGATTTTGTGACATAAGCCTAAAGGATGAGGTTGTTATCATTAGTTATGTAAAAGACGAGCAGAGAAAAGGCAAATAAATAATTGATTGAAATACATCTGTTATGAAATTAAATATTAACGAAAAAAATAATTCATTTAAATTAAAATTGATTAATTACGTAAGGTTAAAAAAATAAGTTAATTCTTTGATATAATCAAAAATTCATTGATTATTATTTGTATTTGTTATATAAGAAGAGCGTCTTTAATAAATTTATAAACGAATCAGACAAGGTAATTAATTATGTTTAAAGGATAAAAGTATTAATCTTATATAAACAAAGCAAATGACTATTTAAAAAATATTTATTACTTGCCCTGACTGAATTAT
This sequence comes from Euborellia annulipes, assembly GCA_023213315.1. Lineage (NCBI taxonomy): Eukaryota > Metazoa > Arthropoda > Insecta > Dermaptera > Anisolabididae > Euborellia > Euborellia annulipes. The sequence goes on along the minus strand of JAKCPI010007041.1, from coordinate 11,996 downwards.
TTATTAATAATTAATATCAGGTAGATAATTTTTATTGTGATGACTAAATAAGCATTTGAAAGAAGAAGCAAATGATATTTTGAAATAAATAAATTAGTCAAAATACTACAGTGGTGCATTTAGGTTAGACCAAAGCCAGGGGGGTCAGTACTTCTTAAACTGGAGTCCCTAGTAACTTAAGTAGTGAGGTAGTGCAAATAAAACAAATAACATTGTACTATTTTTCAAGAAAACTAAAGTTGAAAAAGCTCTTTTATTTTTATTATTATAAATTTTTAGATTTGACTAAACACTAAACTAATATTTGTTAATTATAATTTTATATAATCGAATATAAAAATAAGATTGACAAATAAATGTGAAATTAAAAAGAAATATGAACAGATTTATGCTGAGGAACTTTGACAGATGAAACAATTTAATATATCCCTATTCGTTCTATTAATTATGTATTTGAGGTAATTTTAAGCAATAAAATTTTAGAATCTTTTATTCTAAATAATAAATTTCTAGTTTTATTGTAATTTGAAATTAATTTAGTCCCTTGTGGACGAAAACAAAGGGAATCCTTAAAGTTTTAGGAAAATCTTGAAAAATCTCAAAGTTCAAAGGCGATGGAAAAAATATGACCTCTATGGATAATATCCACCCTAATTAACTTGGATACAAATCATTTGGAATAAATAGGGACCGGGAAGCGCAAAAGTCGTTTTTGAAAATCTCAAAAAAAACGTTTCTTTTTGTGAGATCAGTGAAGAAAATCTGGAAAAGTCTCAAAATTGACAAAAGTCGAAAGACTATTTTTCCTCTCTCTAATTATAAGTAATAATTTTTATCTTTCATTAGACGTCCGTGGCCCAGTTCCAATCAGCCCGCGGCCCATGGTTTGGGAACCGCTGTCCTAGGGTATAGGATAAAGCGGGTGTGGTTTGAGCGGTTTCAAGACCCTCGCAAGGAGATGGAAGATTCACAGCTCCACGCTGCCCAGTCGGAAGAATTCGCAAATATTTAAGAACATAGAAGAATCTGTAGATGTAATTTTAAATTTTTAAAGATCCTCCCAATAAAAAGATTGTTATAACCTCATATTTGCGAATTCCACCGACTGTGCAGCATCTAGCTGTCAATCTTCCATCTCCTTGCCAGGGCTTCGGAACCGCTATCACCTGACTCGCTTTATCTTAAAAACTCCACGCCATCTAACAAGCCTAATAATACTTAATAAGAAAATATGTATTAATATATCTGAACTATAAATTATTTTTTAACTAACCTAGGTTAATAAAAAAAAAATTTAGAACGCTTATAGACACGATTTACAAATAAAAATTTTCAAATTTTATATTATTTAGGTACAGAAAGTGTCTTGGAAATTATAATCATATAAATTTTGTAAAATATTAAATTTCTAATTCTAATTTTGCACACTATTTTTTTTTACTCAAAGAAAATTAAAATTTTGTACTCTTTTAATTCTATGATATGTTCTTTTAAAACGAAATAAATTCAACGGTCTAGCATCGTCAATAATTTTTTGTTTTCTACAATATATACTTTAAAATTTAAAAGAAAAATTATTTTAATGAAAGCTGGTCGCGACTTTCCTCAGGAAAGTCAAATGCCAAACAAATAATATGTTTACCGTAGACATACCGTGGAGCTAGTTCAAAATTAATGTTCCATATTCTCTTAAAGGGCAAAAGGTAAATAGATGATGGCCACATCATCCTTTTAGTTTCTCTCGGGATCTCACAATTTAATAACGTGATATAATAAAAAAAATCAAATTATCCTTCAACAAAGGTATAATTATTTTAAAGAGCGCTTTGCTCGATTAACCTGGGTGAGGTTCCCTTTTAAGAAGAAAATAAAATATCAGCCTTTTGAAAACTAGATTCTCATTAAAAGCAATATCTTAAGCAATAAACACAGACAATAGAACACAATAGAGTTACTAAACAAATTATATAATTTCCAAATTAACGTAGATTATATAGGTCGAGGAGAGAGAGAGAGAGAGTCCAGGACTTAAAAATTTCACTCTTTTAATTCCAGATAAATTGGTTTTAATTAAAAAAAAAAAAAACTGTAATAGTGAAATTAAGAAATTTAGGTAAAAATCGATTTTTTCAAAATCGATTATTTGGTTTCGATTTTAAAATCGGAAATCGATTCAGCCTCCGAAACTACCAACCCTATTCTAGAGGTGACTGCATATAATTTCGTAACAAAAATCTCAGCGGTACTCCCAATATGTAGGGAATTTCTACAAACGCATGACTCAGAAACTATAAAAGCTTTAGAGTCATCATTAAAATTAAGAGGTTTGTTAAATTTTCTAAATAAATGGTATTCAATATCTTCGAATTTAACTGCGATTTTGAGGGAGATAATTTACACACCAGACCCAAGAAGGGGTTTTTAGCCGAAGGAGTTCGGCACAACTCGACAAAAGTATGAGAATTTCACTTTAAAAATAAAAAGCAAATCTTACCTACAAAAATAATAGATATATTAAATTCCTATCAAAGAGTTTAATTCTTGGAATTTTTATGGCAAAGTCCGGGAAGGTGCCATGACTTAAAAAAACATATAGCGACTAGTAGGGCTGGACGGTAATGGATTTTCATTACCGACCTCGATAATGAAAAAAAAACCGGTTTTTCTCGAAAATCGGTAAAAATTTTTACCGCCCGCGGAACCAAAGTTTGCCGCCGCGGAACATTTTTTTTTTTTGCGGAACCAAAATTTTTCCCCGGCCGAAAAAATATTTTACCTTTTTTTTAGAGACGCCAATTTTTTGCCGAAACATTTTTTTTTTTTTCGCGGAACCAATATTTTTCCCCGCCCGGAAAAATATTTTACCTTTTTTTAGAGACGCCAATTTTTTTGCCGCCCGCGGGACAGAAATTTGCCGCCGCGGAACCACAATTTGGTTTGCCGCCGCGGAACATTTTTTTCTCGCCGAACCAAAATTTTTTACCGCCCGAAAAATAGGTTTTTACCGACTTTCGAAAAAAAACCGGTTTTTACCGAATTAGAGGTTCGTTACCGCGTTTTCGGTAAAAAATTTTTACCGGTTTTTACCTAAACCGTTTACCGTCCAGCCCTAGCGACTAGGCACAAAGCCGACTCAGTAGGGCTTAGCTTCTACTGTAGTATACAATAAATGCCTTGATTTGGACTTAACCTGTCTACTGTTTATAAAAGTCGACTGTTCCTCTATTTGTCTGTTTATAAACACGAAATCTCAGCCTCCAGTAAATCAAATTTGACGAATGCGGTGTCATTGAATAGATATTGATCTGTAGTTGTGCAATATATATTTTGTTTTAATTTTAATTAATTTTTTTTTCTCTAAATTTTTGGCCTCGGAAATTTATCCGTTTAGCCAGAGAAGAGGTTAGTCTACTACAGATTACTTACTCCACTTTTATTTTTAATACTTTTCTAATTATTGTTTGTGAGAGATCTGTACCTGTATTTGTTAGTCTCGATTAATAGCACAGATAACTTTGTAGGAAAATCCACTTACTGATTAACGTAAAAATCGTCAATTATGTCTTTATAATTGGCACGATAAGATTAAGTGGTTAAAATCCTCATATGATACCCCATATAAGGACCCGGTTACGCATTAGTGTGTCAAGCGCCAGCTACCGAGTTTTGAGAAAATCAACATTAAAGCTTTTTGTATTCATTGGATTATATATATATTTTTTTTTTTTGTCAATTGTGCAAGTAACATTAAATATAAATTTTTTTAGGACATATTTCATAAAAAATACTATTAATTAAAGCATTTGAAACAATATTCCGTGCTTAACTCAATTTTTAATTTTTTGACACACTAATGCATAACAGAGTCCATATGTGGGTGAATCTCTCAATCTAATCCTATGTAGATGAGAAGGAGCAGGAAAGTGTCCAATTCTCAACCTTACTTGATCTGTTGTCAAATTTTTATAGATTTGGATTAAATCAAACCATGGCAAAAATTTTGGGGAAAACGGAGACGCCGCCCGCCAGGGCTTCGCCGCGGCTTTATCAGCCGGTATACTAATAAAATATGTTGTATAAAATATCGTAGTCGTTCCTACGCTTTCCGACCAGGTCCGCCGGCCATTTGCAACATTTTGCAATTATTATTCAACGAATTTGTAATTGTAAGTTTTTTTTAGCAATCCACTCGATATGTAATAATTTTTGAAATAAAAATTCTTTTATTTATTTTTTTTTTTTCAATCATAAATTCTCGAACAGACATAACATAACATCTTAAATAATTCCAAGATTATATAATATGTCATTTTCTATCTATCTACGCGGTCAAATGTAATGCAATGTCGACCTGGACAGAAATGAATAAAAATTCAATCTTTTTTTTTTAAGTTATTTATTCTAAGGTCAATCTTGAATTGCCACGGATGAGACTAAATTTCTCAACTGCCTTCAAATAAATCATGATTTATACACTCAAAGTAAAGCTGAATCATTTATTTTACAGAAATAAATGCATGACAGGTATTGATTAAAAAAAAACAAATTCATCAAGTAATGCGGGTGGCCGGGGGCAAAGGATTAGAGCAAGAGCCACCAAGATCGTTGCAATCAAGCAATGCCAAGCGCGGCGAAACCTCGGATGGGTGTCCCTGAGAAATCAGCGTGTGGTAGCCTTCGATATACTACGAATAAAGAGATAGTAAATCGCAAACAGAAGCCAAAATAAAATCTTTTCACGTGCCAACAAATTAGATATTCATTAAAAGAAATGCATTACATAAAATATTTTCGCCTTTTTTTATTTTTGTTCTCTGTTGTTGGTGATAAAAAATATTTTTCAATTTTATCACATGTCTCAATCCATATTTGTTTCTTCTAATTAATAATATATTTTCATTTATTTGCTTAGACGGGGTCTAAATGGCCTTCGATGCCGAAAAAACCTTGAAATTAAATTATTGTTTGGCTAATCATATAAGCCTACAAGAGGGCTCACTGGTGTAGTGGGCTAGGATGTCGGCTTCTACAAAGAAGATCCGCGTTCAAATCCTGGGCCTGAGGGATTTTTTCATTAAATAAAAATATTTATTTACAATAATGTAAACAAATCCTCAAACAGGCATTGGATTGAAATATTGATTGCATCTCACCACAATAGCCCTCAGTCAACTCTACGAGGAGAGGGAGTTGCTGTGACATCCCGACCTGTGGAAGGGACGTATAGAAGGTCCCCTCTCAGTGATGCATTCTTCGAAAGGAGCAGGCTACACGCCGGTGCTGAGGAGTCCCTCCTCAACTAGGACATCCTCCCTAGCATAGAAGAAGTTGGATAAAAGGAGCCGGGTGGAACCAGAAATAACGATTAGTTCAATAGCTAGGAGGAGGCGTTAGAGATAGGAAATAATGTAACTTCACGGGGTGCCGGTAGATGGCTACGGCCAGAGGGCCGGTTGGGTTTGAGGTGTGTATCTTCGTGTACGGAAGCACCTCGGGGAAATAAACGGGGATCCCAATAGGAATTACAAAAATAATAATAATAATAAATAATTTTGATTTAAAATTTATTTAAAAAATATTATTGTCTAATTCTATCCAATAATTTCATCATTTTTTAAACAATATAATTTGGAAATTTTTTATTATACTAGAATTTATAATAATAATAATGACATATAATATGATTCACTTTTGGGATTTCTTTCTTGGGACTTTCCAGCGGGCAAACAATCTCATCAAGTTAAAATGTCATATTTTTGTCGTATTGAATTTAATAGAGGAAAAAATGTGATTGCATCTCATGACGTGCAAGTAATTAATGCTTAACAGGTGTTTATTGATATAAAACATATATATCATTTTCATAAAAAATAATATTTCATAATATATACTAATTTATTCAAAAACATCTCAACTACTGATATATCTTAATAAATGATCAATCAGAATTAGGTTTGTGTTCCGCTCTCTCAAAAAGAGACTGTCTTACTTGTAAACAAGATGAAAAGCATTTTGTTTAAGGTGATTACTTATCACCCTAAAAGATAAAAAGAATTAATATGCTATATAAACTGAGCCCTACTGCAATTTCTAGATGTTTGATCCTTTACTTTGTTTCTTGTTTAGTTTAGTTATATTCTTCAAGATATTGAAACATCAGTTTTTACATATAATTAATTTTAATTTGGCCGACAACTATAACATTGACATAATACATTTTCATTAGACAAACTTTTTATTAATCATGCAAATTAGTAAGATTCATTTAATATCTCTGTCTCAATTATTAGTAAGAGCTTGCTCTGGTAATGGTATATTTAGACTTTTCATCGAATGTTTTTATTAATTCTTTAATTTCTCCCGTGGCCGAGAGGCCACTTCTTTCCTCGCCTGATTATTCCCGCGGTGCGGGGTCGGTGAAGTAACGTTCAAAGTCTATTTTGGCTTAAAGTCCCGAAAAGACTAAAAAAAAATTACTTTTTACTTTCTATTTATGTTAATATATGGAGAGAAAGTATTGGATTCATGTCAAAAATTCGATGTCGAGATTTTAATGGATACACTCGTCTTGAGGTCCCCTGAATCAAAAAAAGTGGGTTTCGCTACATGGTTTCTCTGTGTGTGTATCTGTGAACAAAATATCTCAAGAACATAGAGAGCCAGGAGATTAAAATTTTATATTTAAGTAAGTTACTCGTCTGGGACGTGACACGAAGCTTTTGAACAAAATCGACCAAAAAGTAGGTCTACTAGTGCTTCAATTATGCACTTTTTCAGTATCTTTTTTTTCGAGATTTTTTACATTATACGAGAAAGTTTTAGGTATGTCGTTCCCGAATTCTTTGCTTTTTAAATTGGTCTGTAAAGATCCATCTATTGGAATTTCCTTTTTTCTTTCCCTTTTTACAACGCTTTTATTAACTTGCTTTCCTGTTTTTCCGACAAATCTGCAAATCAAAATTACGACCACTTCTAGTTAACCTAGAGCTTTGAAATTTTATACACATATGTAACTCCCGTGACAATGCAATATTTGATATGTCTCATCTTTGTATGTCAATTAATTTCAAAATGGCGGCCGATCAAAAAAAGAGGGGTGGATGTTTTATAATCAAAATTTCTCCTATTTATAATTAATTTAGAGTTTTGAGCATTAGCAGAGATGTTAAATAGGCTTTACACTACAAAATGTGCTATTCAAAATAATTAAAAATTAATTAAATTCAAATGGACTGAAGTACTTTTTCAGTTTTTTTCGATTTTCTCAAAATTCGCTCAACACAATTTTCGATTGCCGATGGTAAGAGAAAGTTGTGTGCTGTGTAACCAGTTTCACCAGATTTTTCAATATTCTATTTGCAATAAAAATTAATATACTTTATTCGTGCATAATAATGTTCATTGTTTGCATTTTCCCAGCGTTTATGAAATTAGAAATTTAATTTTTCTCCATAAATTAGAAAGAATTTATAAATCAGTGATAAAGCACTATAGATATTAATTAAAATTTTTTTTTGTTTAAGGTCTTTTCGGCATCTAAGCCCATTTAGAACCCATCCCTATTTATATCAAATGATTAGTAGCCAATTTAATTGTAATAAATTATTATCATTTGGGATAGGAAGCTAATCCGGGACTTCCGTCACGAGAAGCTTCTCTTTGAGTCCCGGGTCACGGAGCATAATTTCAAATTGCATCAAGCAAAAAGCATGAGTGAATATGATCATGATTTTAAAATCTTATTTCATTGTTCTCTTAAGAAAATAGAGCTACCGAGCTAAAGGATTATTTTGAATCGTAGAACCAGCACAAAGAAATATTCCTTAACAATTTTTCTATAGCCTTATTAAAAACCACCCTTTTTAAGATATTTCTCATTTAAAAAGAAGGGAGATAAAAGTATGTTTTTGCTGAAGATTCATGGGAATTACATAAAAAGGATCGATGGGATGTTCTGGTCTCTGGTTGTCTCCGAAGCCGATGATCGTGCAACGTGTCGTTGCTACCACGCACGTGTTTGTGTGTTTGTGTGCGTTTTATGCGTTATGCAACGCGGTTTGCTTTGCGTTATGCAACTCACATATCCATCCATCCCTTATTCAAATCAGGTCACATGTTCCCGCCAAAGATCCAATTACTTATTACGATGATGACAGCCAAATGTATTTTTTTTCCATCAACTAATCAGAGAGTGTTTTGTTTTTATAATTACCAAATTTAGTCAAATTTATTTGGTAATCAAATTCCGATCTCGCAAAAGAGGTATATAAAATTTTGCGGCTTTAGGATTTTGTAAATTTATTAATTCATGATTTAAAGATTTTTTTTTAACCCTTTTCGGTTACAGAGGCCATTAGGGGTTATTAATTTATTTAAATACTTGAAATACATTAGTACCGATGGCTACCGGGAGGCGTTCCACACGTTGATTGCTCAGGGCCACCAATCCCGAGCTTTCGCCGCGCTTGGCATTGCTTAACTACAAAGATTTTGGTGACTGTTGCTACTCTCCGTTTCCAGGCCCCCCGGCTTAAAGATTTTTATTCGTGATATAAGAAAGAATGGTGTTAATCCAGAAATACACACGCTTATAATAAACTTTTCAAATTATACTACGACCGCTCTCGGAACTTCAGAAATATAGAGTGAAGCAGCGAAGGAGTGGAAAGAGTGGACTTTATCTTTCTTATATCAAATTTTATTTTTTTGTATTTATTAATTTTAATTTTGTAGTGTTGCAATAATATTGGGATTTTTTTTCTGTTAGGCGACCATTGTTTATGTATATAAATAAATAATTAAAAAAAAAAATGCTGAGGAGGAAGCTTTTTCCAAAAGCAATTAACCCAAAATACCTTTGATCCACTTTTTAAAAAATCTGACGCGTCTCACGGTCTGGGGCTTGATATGAAAAGGGGAAAAAACGGGAATAAAGAAAAGGAAGCCTTAGCTCGAGCAGCTCATGGTTGCTATCCACGTACTCACTAGAAATGAGCTCCTGAGTGTATAAAAATAGATCTAATATACCGGAGAAAATACTATTATGTTTTTGGCTACTGTTCAGCTATTATTATAATATTCAAGAAAGGATTAAGTTACATAAAGCTTTGTTTGATATAATTTAACATTTGCTCTAACTGAATGTCAATAGACTTCTCATATTCAAGCTAACAGCCACGTGTCATCGAGAATTGTTTACTAAAAATGAATTTTCGTAATAATAATTTGGATGGATAATAACGATGATGGACGGAGTGGAAGGAAATTTCATAGAGATTGAAGAGAATAATAAGCGAAATCCAGATCCAGTTGCAAAATCAAGTCAAATGTTAATTCTGCCGACACCCGCGCACAATTGTACATGAATTTTACGTAACGGATCAAGAGTGCTTTCACATAGGTCGTTACAATGTAATGCCGGACAGTGCGATGACACAACAGGGCCGAGAGAGCCCTCGTCGAACGTTTCTTATCATTAATGAAGATTTCATCATTTCAATAAAGACACAATTGAAAAATTTCGGATAAAGGTCAAAAGTTTATACTTTCCTGTATGAGAACAGAAGTCATACTAATTTTTATTTAACCTCCCAAGTTTTACTTTTTTTCTTTTTAGCCTATTACACTTAATACTTAAATATAATTATATACCACTTCACATTTAGGATACCCCTAAACTATTATAAGGAATTTTTCAATGCGGTTTTTTTTAAATGAATTAAATTCATAAGAGATTATTGGAACATCGAGCTATAATTTTTTTAATGACTTATTAAAAAATTATCGTAATTAATTTTTTTGTTATCAAGCAAATACAAAAAAACAATCAGTCCCAATAATCTTTAATTTTTTTAAATTTAAAAATGAATTTATTGTTATTATTAATCACATAATAATTAAGAAATTTTAAAATAAGCTTAGATGATTTATTTAAAAATCAACTGTCAAATTAGTTCAGCATTCTTGCAATAGATGGCAGGCAATCTAACAGACGATATAGTATTAGCCTATATCTGGCCTATATTTATATATTTTTATGCCTTTATAAAAGATACATAATATATAATAACGTGTATAAAGTATTTATTGTTAAAAGATCAATGAAAATCAACCAAATGCATTAAATATTATTAGCTAATATTTTTAACCATTCTGACATCTCTTGGCAAATTTTTGAATTACTTGATTTTTTGGGCACACTTTTTATGACACATTACGCCATCTTATCGAGAAAAACATGCGTAACACCTTCGCTCCCGTTCCCCCTTAAAACTTTTCTTTATTTCCATGGGATGCCTAAATTAGATCATGTTTGAAAGTCTATAAAAATGACGTCCAATACAACGTAAAGAAGTTTTATAGAACATCTTATAAGGAACATTTTTCCATGATCTCATCCATTGAATTTTGAGCCAAGAGACAGATTTCTTACTATTATTGTTATTGACTCTCCCAGTGGTTTCGTTGAAATAAAATTCGGCCTCGACATTCGTTTTATCGAAAATGTATTTTTTCTTCCACATTTCTCTTAATTTATAATAATAATAATTTGGGTTGTATAAATTATTTCATTTTTTTTATTTTCATTTCTATCAACCCAAAATCAGGGTCATTCGGTAGAAAGGGATGACCCGATACCAAAATTTTCTTAAAATTGTTGACTTATGTTAGACCACTTTCATAATTAACACTAAATGAATTCCATATAATGTTGAAATTATAACCGCTATCTAATGGTTCATTTTTGATGATATCATAAAAATATTCTTTAAATAATTTAGTTTAGAATAATGTGATGTGAAATTACGGATAAACTCATTTTTTGAAAATTTTGACTTACAATTGTTAGACCACTTTCATAATTATGAGCACATATAAAAAATGAGAAGGGGTTAAATTTTTCATGATAAATTAATATCTTATTGTTTTATAATAGCGCAGGATAGTAAAATAAATTGAATATGTATTCAAATGAGAGAGATCTGCCATATTTTTAAAAAAATATTAAATGTAAAACGTAAATTAATTTTTATTCTTAATTTCTTTGCATTTCAAATTTGTTAATTTTAAATTTTTTTTATGTTAGTGTTGAACGAAAAAAAGTGTCTCGCGACTCTAAAAAAGTTTGAGAATCACTAATATCGTTATCCAATTAAATCCGATTTGGATTTTATTTCAATAGGGGCTATTGTTGGTTTTTGTTGGTTTTAATAAGTATTTAGTCATAAATTTCATTTTAAAAATTATTAAAATAAATTTTCAGAAATGCGAATACGTTGACTCTGAAGAAGTGCATGAAAAGCGTACGAAACGTTGTCACTTTTTTTTAATTATTGCAATATTATTTTTTTGGCATTCGAGAATCCGTTCCTAATTCAAATATTAGTATAAATCTTCCATTGGATTATTTCAAAATGTTGTTGAGGGAAAGTGATCATCATTTCGTTTTGGCTGAGTTTTCAAACACTCTTCTGAACGAACTAAACAAAACATTTAGATATTATATAACCGAATAGAATGCATAATCAGATTAAAACTGTAAAATAGAATGGGCGTCAACTCTTGGCGCCAGCAACATTTATTCCCACTTCGATTTCAGAGAGCTTGTTGTTCTTAGTGTTGTTAATGCCTGATGTTGTTGTTGTTGTTTGTGGTGTTAGTCTTGAATTCGTTATCTTGGAAATATTTTTGTTTTGTAATTAAATTTTATAGATTTGAATTAATTTAAGCTGCCTTGAATTTAAGTATACCTCTTAATCTTAAATTATTACCATGCGATGGGCTTCTATTGACACTAATGTAGGATAGTTTATAGGAATAAATAACATTAGCTTTAAATAGTATCAATTGATTTCACATACAAATTTTATTAATTTCAAGTATAAACATCCCATCATCACTAGTTTATATATTATTTATTATTATTATATAATGATCTCTAAATTAAGATGTTCACGTAACTCTGAGGTGAATCATTGCATCGAGGTGATATTTTT